>PVJC01039386.1:0-16291 GCA_004026665.1 Murina feae | reverse complement strand
TATATCAACGAGTGAATCTAAGAATCAAGTGAATAAAAAATCTGATGAACAGAATAAACTGGTGAATAGAATAGAATCAGAGGCATAGAAAGGGAGTGGACTGACAATTTTCGGGGGTTAAGGGTGTTGGGGATGCGTGAAGAGACTGGACAATAATTGTACGCCTATGGATGAGGACAGTGGGGGGGCAAGGACAGAGTTTGGGGTGGGAAATGGGAGGAGGGGTGCTATGAGGGAAAAAAGAGGAACAACTGTAATAATCTGAACAATAAAGATAAATTAAAAAAAAAAAGAGTAAACCAAGGTTCTCAATCCTGAAAAAAAAAAAAAAAAGAAGACTATTATTGCATACAAGAGTATTCCATTTCTCTCAGGAATTGACAACAGAGAAATTTCTTCACTATTTGAAAGCAACTCTCAAGATCTAAGGCTATAATAATTTCCAAATTGAGTTTAACAAAAACCTGATCTGGACACTTGGTTAGAGTATAAAAATATGTCACTTTTTAGTGAAAGGATCTGGCAAAGAGCTATATCTTATTTTTCCTATCCTCAATTCATCCCCAAAAGGAAAATATTTGCTCTTCATAATAAAAATAAAGTGGAAATAGGGATTTTAATAACTAAGGAAATTCATGACTTTAGAAAGTTGTATAGGTCTCCAGAAGTATTCCTCATGACTGTCAAGGGTCTGCTCAATTCTAATGTCTCCTCAAATATGCCAGGTTGACTCATGTTATAAAAACATACATCTCTAGTGTTTTCTATATGCCAAATATCTTTTTTATTGTTTTTATTGTGTAAAATATTACGAAGAGTAGTATCTAAGTCTCTTTTTTCTGCCCCCCCTTGACTTTCCCCCAGCTTCCCCTACCCCACAGTGTTTTGTGTCCATTGGTTATGCCTATATGCATGCATAAAAGTCCTTTGGTTGATCTCTTGCCCTCTTTGATCTCTTGAACCCCTCCCCAGCCCCCCGCCCCAACCCTCCCCTGCCTTCCTGCTGTAGTCTGACAGTCTGTTTGATGCTGCTTTGCTTCTGTATCTATTTTTGTTCATCAACTCTAATAAAAGAGTAATATGTAAAATAACCATCACTTCAAGACACCTAAGCCACGCCCCAAGACAAACCATGCCCCCCAGCCAATTAGAGTGGCTGTATGCAAATTAACCCAGCCAAGATGGAGGCCAGTAGCCATGGAACTAGAGCATACAGGAGGCTTCCGTTGCAACTGCCTGCCTAGGCCGGGTGGGCCTCCGCTCAGGGCAACAGTGTTTCAATTATAGAAGTCACGGAACTAAAGCAAACAGAAGGCTTCACTGCCTGCCTAGGCCTCGGCTCATGGCAACAATGTTTCAATTATAGAAGATAAATAAACCCCAGAAACCTGATTCCAGCCAGCCTCGCTGGGACATTGGGTCAATGGGAGCTGTGGGCAGCCTGAAAATGGTCCTCAGACCCTCACCCAGGCTGGCCATGTACCCCAGTAGGGACCCTAACCCTGAAGGGACTGTGGGCAGCCTGAAAACGCCCCTCAGTCCCTCACCCAGGCTGGCCAGGCACACCAGCAGGTGGACATACCCTGAGGGGTCCCAGACTAAGAGAGGGCACAGGCCAGGCTGAGCCCCCCCCCCCACCACGTGCACAAATTTTTGTGCACCGAGCCCCTACTCAGTTTATAATTGTCTTTATTATCCATAAATGAGTGTCATGTGGTATTTTTCTTTCATTGATTGACTTATTTCACTTAGCATAATGCTCTCCAGTTCCATCCATGCTGTTGCAAATGGTAAGAATTCCTTTCTTTTTACAGCAGCATAGTATTCCATTGTGTAAATGTACCACAGTTTTCTAATCCATTCATCTGTTGATGAGCACTTAGGCTATTTCCAAATCTTAGCTATGGTGAATTATGCTGCTATGAACATAAGGATGCATATATCCTTTCTGATTGGTGTTTCTGGTTTCTTGAGGTATATTCCTAGAAACGGGATCACTGGGTCAAAGGGCAGTTCCATTTTTAAGTTTTTGAGGAAACGTCATACTGTCTTCCATAGTGGCTGCACCAGTCTACATTTCTACCAGCAGTGCGCGAGTGTTCCTTTTTCTCCACATCCTTGCCTGCATTTGTCATTTGTTGATTTGTTGATGATATCCATTCTTACAGGTGTGAGATGGTACCTCATTGTCCTTTTGATTTGCATCTCTTGGATGATTAATGACTTTGAGAATGTTTTCATATGTTTCTTGGCTTTCTGAATGTTCCCCTTTGAAAAGTGTCTACTTAGGTCCTTTGCCCATTTTTGGATTGGACTGTTTATCTTCCTTTTAAGTTGTATGAGTTCCCTATAAATGTTGGAGATTAAACCTTTATCGATGATAAAATTGGCAAATATGTTCTCCCATGCAGTAGGCTTTCTTGTTTGTTTGGTTTTTTATGGTTTCTTTTGCTGTGCAGAAGCTTTTTATTTAATGTAGTCCCATTTGTTTATTTTCTCTTTAGTTTCCAATGCCCTAGGAGCTGTATCGGTGAAGAAATTGCTTTGGTATAGGTCTGAGATTTTGTTGCCTTTGTATTCCTCTAGTATGGTTTCCCGTCTTACATTTAAGTCCTTTATCCATTTTGAGTTTATTTTTGTGTATGTAAGTTGGTGGTCTAGTTTTTTTGCTGAAGAGACTGTCTTGACTCCATTGTATGTTCCTGCTTTCTTTGTCAAATATTAATGGAGCATATTGGTTTGGATTGATTTCTGGGTTCTGTAGTCTATTCCATTGATCTATGTGTCTATTCTTGTGCCAGTACCAGGTCGTTTTGAGAACAGTGGCTTTGTAATATAGCTTGATATCTGGTATTGAGATCCCACCTACTTTGTTCTTCTTTCTCAGGAACGCTGCAGCTATTCGGGGTCTTTTTTTAAAAATATATTTTATTGATTTTTTACAGAGAGGAAGGGAGAGGGATAGAGAATTAGAAACATCGATGAGAGAGAAACATCAATCGGCTGCCTCCTGCACACCTCCTACTGGAGATGTGCCCACAACCAAGGCACGTGCCCCTGACCTGGAATTGAACCCGGGACCCTTCAGTCTGCAGGCCCACGCTCTATCCACTGAGCCAAACAAGTTAGGGCTCTTTTTTTATTCCAGATGAATTTTTGGAGAGTTCATTCTAGGTCTGTGAAATATGCCATTGGTATTTTAATGGGAAGTGCATTGAATCTATAGATTGCTTTGGGTAGTATGGACATTCTAATGATATTTATTCTACCAATCCATGAACATGGTATGTTCTTCCATCTGTTTATGTCTTCCTCTATCTCTTTTTTCAGTGTCCTGTAGTTTTCTGAGTAGAGGTCTTTTACCTCTTTAATTAAGTTTATTCCTAGCTATCTTACTTTTTGTGGTGTGATGGTAAATGGGGTTGCTTTTTTAGTCTCTCTTTCTGTAAGTTCACTCTTCGTGTATAGAAATGCCATAGATTTCTTGGCATTAATTTTTTATCCTGCTACTTTGCCGAATTCATTTATTAAGTCTAATAATTTTTTGATGGAGTCTTTAGGTATTTTTATGTACAATATCATGTCATCTGCAAATAAGGACAGTTTTACTTCTTCTTTTACAATTTGGATGCCTTTTATTTCTTCTTCTTGTTTAATTGCAGTGGCTAATACTTCCAGTACTATGTCGAACAGGAGTGGTGAGAGTGGGCATCCCTGTCTTGTTCCTGTGCTAAGGGGAAAAGGTTTTAGTTTTTGCCCATTAAGTATGATATTGGCTGTGGATTTGTCATATATGGTTTTTATTATGTTGAGGTATGATCTTTCTATTCCTACCTTGCGGAGAGTTTTTATCAAAAATGAGTGCTGAATTTTGTCAAATGCTTTTTCCGCATCAATTGATATGACTATGTGGTTTTTATCTCTCAATTTGTTTATGTGATGTATCACGTTTATTGATTTGCAGATATTGTACCATCCTTGCATCCCTGGGATAAATCCTCCTTGGTCATGGTATATGATCTGTCTGATGTACTGCTGGATCCAACTTGCTAGGATTTTGTTGAGGATTTTGGCATCTATGTTCATGAGGGATATTGGCCTGTAATTCTCTTTCATTGTGTTGTCTTTATCTGGTTTGGTATTAGGGTAATGCTGGCTTCATAGAATGAGCTGACAAAATATCTTAATCTCTTCTCTACTCATCAAGATATAAACCAGAGCTCAGCTCTTGATCATATTTCTAGCACAATGATGATTCTTTATACTCTAAATAGTTAACTTAGAGAACATTTCCTTAGTAAGCATTTCCTCTATATATTCCACTAGACACAATGAAGGAAAAATATAAAGACTATTAAAAAAATTACAAATGAGCAATAACAAATAAGATTTAATATCAACATGCAATACAGATTAGAAATGTAGAGATTTAAAAAGGCAACATCATTCACTAATGATATGACTAAGTAAATTTCTTAACTTCTCTGAAATTTATTCTTTATATTTCTAAAATGGAAACCTCTCTCATTATACTTCTTACTATTTTGTGATAATTCAGGTAGAATGTTTATTCAATATGTAATACATGACAAGTATTAATAAATATGAGTAAGATCATAGTGAGACTGCATATGGAAACAAGGGGCGACTCCTCAGGAAAGTGGAATCTGATCCAGCTCCCAAGGTAAAATTCGAAGAGGAACACAGAATCCATTCCAGGTAAAGAGATGAGCAAAGAAAAGCACATAGGAATTTTCAAGAAGAACATTTCATTATGTTCATCTTAGAAATTATATACTATTGTGTAATTCTGCATAAAGCCATATTAACTTTCTTTTTCCATAATAACATAGAAACTGAATTGAAAGAGATCTTGAAATGAAAGCTTATCTGTTACCTTGGCTTCAGACAGTCAGGATCATTTTTAAGCTACTCACTTGTTATTTACTTGAGATGACAAAAAGAAAAACCAGAGCAATTTTCAAAATATCAAACCTGTATTGGGCAGCTAAGCCTATCTTTAACTTAAGGCTAAGATAACACATCTTGAGGCAGCTGCTGACTGGCTGTGCTCTGCAAGGGCACCGGTCCTTCAGACACCTTTTCCCTTTCCCCAGAGCTCTCACTTACCATTAGTGTTTCTGACAGTGCTTCATCCAGGGCACCTTGCTGAGGCAGGAGGTGTTTCTCCTGAGTGTCTGACTTATGGGCAGAGAACAATAATCAACATAAAAACTTCAATCAAGCAAAAGCCTAAAAAAAACCTCCTGACACAAATAATTTCTACTAATCCATAGATGGAAATACCTAGTGTTTATTAGAATGCATATATTATAAGAGACAGAGTCACTTGTGAAAAAAAATGTTTAAGTTAATAAAATTTTAAAAATAATCAACAGTGTGGTGGTTGGGTCCTCTAGGAATTTGGGGAGTGAAGGCTGGTACATCAGTCTTGTAGTCATGTTGGCCTCAGTAGTTTCTGTCATCCTGCAGTTCTTAGAGGAGTATTTGAGCCCCACTCCTCAGCATCTAATTTGTTGCTGGACGCGTACCCCCTGTATATACTGTTGACCCGGGCACTGCAGTCCGGTTATTATCTCCTCATGGGATCTTCCCCTTCAAATCTTCCTTCATCTCTCATGCAGGGAGCTTCATCCTAGAAGCTTGTCTGAGAACACAGATCAACCCACAAAACAAAGCTCTTCTCCCATGCAGTGGGTTCCCTTTTCAATTTGATGTTGGTTTCTTTTGCTATGCAAAAGCTTTTTGATTTGATGCATTCGCTTATTTCTTTTTTCCTTTGTTTCTCTTGCCCTAGAGGGGTACATCATGGGAACATTTTTGCCAGCAATACATCTGAGAAGAGGTTAATCTCCAAAATATATAAAATACTCATACAACTCAACAAATGGAAGACAAAACAACCCAATTAAAAAATGAGCAGAGGACCTAAACAGACACTTCTCCAACGAGGACATACAAAAGGCCAAGAGACATATGAAAAAATGCTCACCATCACTCATTATCAGAGAAAGGCAATTATCACATGATCTCACTTGTATGTGAAATCTAATTAAAAAAAACAACTAATGAACAAAACAGATCCAGAGACACTAAAACATGTAACAGACTGATGTATTTCCAGAAGGGAGTGTGGAGAATGGGAAGAGATTAAACAAAGAATTTATATACATATTGCACAGTCCATGGACAAACAATAGTGCTGGGAAGGCCTGGGAAGGGGGTGGGAGCAAGTGGGTAGGGGCCAATGGAGGGTAGGAGGGGCAGGAGATATGTGTAATACTTTCAACAATAAAGTTTTTTTAATTAAAAAAAAAAGAAAAAATATATAGGCATTGGAAAGCTCCAAGAATTAAGAGGCCAAGTTCTCAGAAAGAAGAGAAATTCTTTGAGGTGAGCCCAATATTCTGCACACAGATTTTCCTCTAGGGGTGTCTGTTGAATCTTAAGCAAGAAGAGAGAAGGCAAAAGCTAAAAAGGTTTGAAGAATGCAAATTCCAAGAAGCAAACAAATAAATGGAGCTTTTTTCATAATGCTAAGAGGAAAAAAAATTCACTCTGGGCCTGGTAAGGCAGACAGGGCCAGAGGAGTTGAGAGCATTTACAAAAGGGAAACACAGAGGAGTAAGCAGAAACTCACAAAAGTTTTCCCATCATAACATTTATCAGTTCTTAAATTGCACAAAGAAAAATAACTAAGAAGCTGAGCAAAAACCTACAGCAAACCTCAATAGACTTTTCCACAGCCTCATGGTACTAATGAAACAAAAATTGAAGTTCAGGATCTGCCAAATAGGATATTTCAGGTAAATGCCCTAAGC
The DNA here is from genome assembly GCA_004026665.1 of Murina feae. Taxonomy (NCBI): domain Eukaryota; kingdom Metazoa; phylum Chordata; class Mammalia; order Chiroptera; family Vespertilionidae; genus Murina; species Murina feae. The sequence goes on along the minus strand of PVJC01039386.1, from coordinate 9,449 downwards.
TCTAACTTGGAAACTTTTGAGTTCTATCATCTGAGATCTAGGCTCAAAAGTCAAAAATATAAGCTAGAGTCCTCTCAATCTCTAATTAGATAAAGGGTTCTGCCCCTACAATAGCTGCCTGACAGAGGATAGGGAGAAATTATCCAATTTTTCATATATAATGTCATTATTCAATTAAAAAATATTAGATAGATCCAGATAAAAAGCTAACAATGGAAACAGGCTGCCAGATAACCCAGTTACCATACACAAATTTTAAATGAGGTATAAATGATATTTAAGGAAATAGATAAGATGGAGAATTTCACCTGAGAAGTGAAATCTATAAAAATAATCAATTGTAAATTGTAGAACTGAAAAAGTAAAATAATTGACATTAAAATGTGATCATTTTTTCAACAACAAACTCTATATAGAAAATTCATGAACAAAATGGTAAGTTATTGTAAAACTAGAGGCCTGGTGCATGAAATTCGTGTACTCAGGGGGGTCCCTCAGACTGGCCTGTGCCCTCTTGCCGTCTGGGAGCCCTTGGGGGAGCGGGCCTAAGCTGGCAGTCAGACATCCTTAATGCTGCAACAGAGGCAGGAGAGGCTCCTGCCACCGCCACTGCGCTCGCCAGTCATGAGCTCGGCTCAGGGCTTCTGGCTGAGCAGCGCTCCCACAGGGGGAGCACACTGACCACCAGGGGGCAGCTTCTTCATTGAGTGTCTTCCCTCTAGTGGTTTGCGAGTCATAGCGACCAGCTGTTCCATAGTTCGGTCAATTTGCATGTTAGCCTTTTATTATATAGGATATCCAGGCTTGAGAACAGGAAGAAAAATGGTACAAAAAGAGTGTAAAAGACAGAGACATGAAGAAAGTCTAACATTCAGGCCAAAGCAACATTTGAAGAAATACGGTTGATATAGTTTTAAGAGTTATGAAAAGCATCAATCTACAGATTCATAAAGGTATAAGAATTCCAAACAGATTAAACAAAAGTAAAAACATATCCAAGCACATTATAATCAAAAATCCTGTAAAAAAATCTTAAAAATCAGTCAGAAGAACAAAATACATTAGCTTCAAATGAGCTACCAAATTAACAGTTAAATTCAAACAGAAATGATCAAAACCAGAAGACAATAGAATAACTGCTGAAAAGCTTTTTTTAAAATCTATTCTAGAATTATATATCCAAAGAAAATAAACTTTAAAATTAAAAACATAATGCCTATCCCTGGCTGGTTTGGCTCAGTGGCTAGAGCATCGGCCTGTGGACTGAAGGGTCCCAGGTTTGATTCTAGTCAAAGGCATGTACCTTGGTTGCGGGTACATCCCTGGTGGGGGGTGTGCAGGAGGCAGCTGGTCGATGTTTCTCTCTCATCAATGTTTCTAGCTCTCTATCCCCTTCCTCTCTGTGAAAAATAAATAAAATATATGTTTTAAAAAAATAATGCCTAATGTTCAGGAAAACTACAATGAAGTATGTGGTAATGAGCATCATATTTGCTGTTTACTTTGAAATAGTCCCAAAGAATTATATATAATCAGAGAGAAAAAAAAGCATAAGTGAATGTGGTAAAATGCTAACATGTAGGAAAGTTGAAATAAAGATATACAGATATTGTTTGTGCTATTATTGTCACTTTCTTGCTAGTATGAAATTAACAACAAAAGTTTTGAGAAGATAAAAGATGAAAAATGAAGCATTTCTCCTCATTATATCATATCTCTCATTTTAAAAAAAACTGCAAAAAAAAAATAAGTAAAGTTAAAGAATGTCCCAGATAAGCAAAAACTGAGAAATTTTGTCCTTACAAAGTCTACACAAGAAACACTAAAGGGAGTTCTTTAGGCAGAAGAAAATGAATCCTAAATGAACACTTTGAAATATAACAAGTATGGAATAACAAAAGAAAGGGAAGATAAATAAGTAAACGAAAGTGAATACTGACTATATGAAACAACAATAACATCTTTAGAAGTTTAAAATATATGTGTTGGTAAAAAACATGACATCAATAACACAAAAGGTAGAACTTGTGGAGGAGCATTAACAAAAGTTAAAGTGTTCCAATGTGCTGGCCCCACTTGAGAAGTGACAAAGTCCTGATTTTTATTTGGATCTCACAAGTCATGGTTACGTGCTGTAGTCTCCAGGATAACCACTTAAAAGAACAGTAAAATATTGTACAGCAAATAAGTTAGAAAGATAACAAATTAAATTCAAGAAAAAATTATAAAGGTAAGAGTTTATATAAATGAAATAGAAATGTGCACAGTATAGAAAATCAACAAAGTCAATATTTGATAAAGTTTTTTCTTAGTCTCCCCCCAAGAGAGAGCAAGAAAAGAGAGGGGAGGTACAAACAACCAATATCAGAGACATAAAAAGGGACATCACTACAGACAAGATGGACATTTAAAAGAAAATTAGAAGAGATTATAAACAATTTTGCCAATAAATTTGAAAATACATATAAAATAAATTCTTAAATAAAAGTATTACAAGAAATTGGAAACTAAAATATTACTATATTAGAAAAGAAATGGAATATGTAACAAAAAACCTAACAAACACAAAAGAACTCCAGATCCAGTTGACTTCACTTGGATTTCCTTCACAAACTTAAAAGGTATTAAACAATATTATGTGAACTCTTATCTTTGGTTAATCTCTCTCTTCCTGCCCCCTCTTCACTTCTCTCTGAGATTTGTCAGTCTGTTGCATGCTTCCATGTCTCTGGATCTATTGTGTTTGGCAGTTTATTTTGTATCATGTGATACTTGTCTTTCTCTGACTGGCTTATTTTGCTTAGCATAATCTTCTCCAGTGCCTCCATGCTGTCTCAAAGGATAAGAGATCCCTCTTTTTCACAGCTGTGAAGATGTACCATGTGTAAATGCACCATGTAATCTTGCTTCTATGTTGACTCTCTTTCCATCCTGGGATTAAATTTAAAAGTTAAATTATATGAAGACAAAAACCCCCATTTCACATTTTACCCAAAGGCTTCAGAGACTGAACACTGCATGTTTGGCACACGTAAATTCTTAGTAAGATCTTTATTTATTTGCTATCTGACCTACGAGTCCAGAGTACATGCCCAGAAACTATGTCAGGGATACCAGGAGGACCACTTTTCTATATAAAATCTTCATTCCCAAATCCCACCAAACCTAGACTTTGCTTTTCCTAATTTACTTCAAGTTATATACTTCAGGCTATTTACCCAATGGCACATTACACAGCAATAAAAAACAAATAAACAAAGCAATAAACGACAATATGGGTAAATCCTAGCAATATAATAAGATAATCAGTACATCTCAAAAAATTACTAGTACATATCATAATTAGAATTTATAATTTTAGAGTAAGGCATACATATAAGTATAATAAAAGTACTGAAAAGGGACAGAAAAAGAGTAATGAACACAGAATCAAACCTACTGATACTATTTGGGGAAGAGGCTGGAAGATGGGATGGGGAAGGGAGATATGGTTAGATTAGATATTTCATGGTTAATAAAGATTATTGTCAAGGCCCTAGCTTTGGCTTTGGGTAGCAAATTCCTGAGTGTGTATTACATTATTAAAAATAGCTATATGAGTTTGTGTATCAGCAAGGATCCATATGGGAAAACAGCAACCACACCAATAAGTTTAACAGAGAAAATTTCATATAGGGAATTTGTTAAATAAATATTTGAGGAATTAAAAAGCAAAAGAGAACATAAAGATAACATATATAATGGTAACTGCAGAAATCAGCTACCACCCTTAGGACTGGAAGAACAAAAAGAAAAGGTCAGGATTATCAGAACCTAGAAACTCAGAAAAGGGTGCTCATGGAGTTTGAAGAGGGAGCCCTACCCAGCTTGTGCTAGTCCCCCTGAGGGGGCACAATAAAGCTAGTCCTGAAGGTGCTCGAAGAAGCTGCAAAATGGAATCAACTGATATTGTCAGGGTGAGGCCATTGTTGAAACAATACTAACAGGAACAATGAGAAAACCAGGAATGAGAAGTTCCTTCACCCAGCTCCTCTTCCAATCTCTCCACAACTCCCTATCGGTGGAACATAATAGGGAGGCAGGTGGTCAAGGAAGAATATGTCCAACAAAATCCCAGCCCCCAAAACACAGGGTATAGGAGGGTGGGTTTGGCACTGAGAAACAATAGCTTATTAACTGGTACAGGCTAGGTTAGCTGTCCTGACAACCCGAAATCTCTAACACAACTTACTTAAGTATATTTCCTGTCCATTTTCCATGTGTAGTGCAGGTCAACAGGGGGCTTATGAAAATTTTTGTAATCACCAGAGCAGTGAGAAGGATGTGTGTATCCTTGTTTTTAATGCTTCTGCTCAGAAATAATGCACCACTCTGGTCATATTTTCTTGGCCAAAGCAAATCACATGACCATGCCAAATTTCAGAGGTTATGGGGAGCTGCAGTCCAGCTCCCTCAGAAGCCAAGTAATGAATAAGAATTGTCCATTCATGGGCTAAGGGGAATGTGTCATAAACCAAGAATTACACTTAATCCAATTCTAGGCACCAGAAGTAAATACACACAGAGAGAGACAAATTAACATCTTGTCATGCTACACATAAGTGTTCTGTAGGAGCCACAGTGAGACATACTCAGTCTTCAACATCATTTAATGACCAAATTGCATAACTACAATATTATCTTCAAAATTTTGTCCCTTAAACTTTAAGCACTAAAGTGGGGGATGAACGGCCTTTTATTTGATTTAAAGAAACAATGTGACAATGCAAGGAGGACTGTCTTCAACATGGAAAAATCTGAATCCAAATATTGGGACAGGGCTGCAGTGAATGAGGCTGAATTAGGCCAATTCAAATTGGTTTAATGTCAAGAGCCAATATCTAATGCTGGAACAACCAGCCTTCTTATGTAACACTCCTACCTAATTTCCCCCAACTGTGGCTATGAGTTGCTTCTGGAAACTTGGAAAGGCCAATCTTCTATAATTGGTTACAGCCAGTAATTGTGTTTTGCCTTCATCTTTAATGAGTCAAGGGTCACCCATTTGCATCTCCAAAACTATCATGTGTGTGAGACTACTCTTTTGAGGCATAGATTTATATTTTTCTTCTGTCAACACTCTCCAATTCGGTCTATATCCTTGAAGCAGTCAGGTACACAGAATGGAAGACAGCACATACCTACCAATTTCACACTTCTAAAAATATGCCTCTTGGAAAAAGCAGAAAAATGTGAAAAGGCTTTCATTTTCCCATCCTGAGAGCTACTGCTAGTCTCCCTTCTACTTTTTAGCCAGAATATAGACAATCTGGCTGAGCAACAGTATACCTCAGGCAAGTGTGTTTATTAGCACATGACCTGCTAATGTCTGTTAGCACAGATAGGCACAGTATGCTAAAGCATCTCAAAATGGCCCTGAGCACTTTGGTTCAGTGGATAAAGTGTCAGCCTCGGATTGAAGGGTCCCAGGTTCGATTCCGGTACCTTGGTTGCAGGCACATCCCCAGTGGAGGGTGTGTGGGAGACAGCTGATCCATGTTTCTAACTCTCTATCCCTCTCCCTTCCTCTCTGTAAAAAATCAATAAAATATATATATATTTTTTTAAATCTCAAAATGGTCCTCCTTCAAGCTCAAAGTGTTAAATCCTCAAATCCTGTCCAGAGCCTATATATAGACTTGAGGGAGGAGAATAACTTTATGAAGGATCAGAGGGACACTGTTACTTTCTGACATCCCCAAACACTGTCCCTAATAATGCCAGATCAGTTCCCCAGGTTCCTTTAGGATATGTACTTTAGAGGCATTAGTTCCCTGGCATCAACTGGTCAGCTTCCTAGCACCAGCAGGTGGGACTTAGATGCTATGATTAGCTGGACTCTGGAATCTTCAGAAACCCAGTTCAAGGTGCTTAGGCAGAAAAGTCAATTTTGATTCACAAACCTGACAATGCATCTGGCATGACCAGATCCAAACATTCAACATTATAGTCAGAAATCTGGCTCTGCTCTTCCTGGGACTGCTCTCTGATCATTGGCTTCATTCACAGGCTGATTCTTCAGGGATGGTGGCAAAATTACCCACCAACAGCTACAGCTACAGCCTACCAGGTTAGGAATCCCAGCAGGAAAGACCACACCACAGCAACAACAAAAATACAGGGCAATGTGGTCCTCATGTCCAAGCCCTAAGCCATATGAGAAGCTAAGGTTGTGGCCAGCCTCAGTATCACCCATACCACTTAGGCTGAGAGTGACGAAGGTAAGCAAACAAAGAAAAATCAGGGAGTGTCGGTAAAGAAATTGCTTCAACAATACAGCTCCTAGGGCAATAGAAACTACAGACAAAATAAACAAATGGGACTACATCAAAATAAAAAGCTTCTGCACAGCAAAAGAAACCATCAACAAAACAACAAGAAAGCCCACTGCATTGGAGAATATATTTGCCAATGTTATCTCCGATAAGGGTTTAATCTCCAATGTTTACAGGGAACTCATACAACTTAACAAAAAGAAGATAAACAACCCAATCAAAAAATGGGCAAAGGACCTAAATAGATACTTTTTGATTGAGAACATACCAAACGCCAAGAGACATATGAAAACATGCTCAAAGTCACTAATCATCTGAGAGACCATCTCACACCTGTCAGAAGGGCTGTCCATCAACAAATGACAATGCTGGCGAGGACGCAGAGAAAAAGGAACCCTCGTGCACTGCTGGTGGGAATGCAGACTGGTGCAGCCACTATGGAAAACAGTATGGGGTTTCCTCAAAAAATTAAAAATAAACTTCCATTTGACCCAGTAATCCCACTTCTAGGAATACATCCCAAGAAAACAGAAACACCAATCAGAAAGGATATATGTTCATAGCATATGTTCATAGCAGCACAATTTACAATAGCTAAGATTTGGATACAGCCTAAGTGCCCATGAGTAGATGAATGGACTAGAAAACAGTGGTAAATCTACACAATGGAATGTTACACTGCTGTAAAAAAGAAGGGATTCTTCTTTTCAATAGCATGGATGGAACTGGAGAGCATTATGCTAAGCAAATAAGCTAGTTGGAGAAAGATAATGTTTCTAGCTTACTTCAGTATGCTGGAAGGAAAGGAAAAGAAGTAGGGCTCCAATTTCTGCTCCTCACCTGTTATTTTCCTCAAAAGGACAATGTGCCTTTTAGGTAAGAGCTTTTTCTGGTTTGTTTTTTCGACTTTAATATGCTTGGAGCATATTATATTCTCACTCATTTGTGGAATATAATAAACAACAAAAACTGATGAACGAAAATAGAATCAGAGTCATAGAAGCGTGGAAGACTGTCCTACCTATGAGGGAAGGCATGGGGCGGAGGGAGGGGGGGAGTGAGGGAGTAAGAGATTAACCAAATGACTTGTATGCATGGTTATGAGTATAACCAATGAATACAGACAGTAGTCAGGGTGTGGGCATATGCTGGGGGTGGGGACAGCAGGAGAGAGGTCAATGGGGGAAAGGGGAAACTTATGTAATACTTTAAACAATAAAGAATTTTAATAAATAAATAAATAAATAAATAAATAAATCAGGGAGTGGATGCAGAAAATAAATACACATGCAAAAACATCAATATATGCCCAGGATCAGTATGGATAATTTAAGGATGCAGCTGACACTAAGAATTCTTGGGCAATGTCTAGTCAAATTCTTAAGGCCCATTCAAAAACAGAAAAATGCAATAAAAAGTAAATGGAAAATGTAGTAAAGGGAAAATCACTATGGTCTGCTTTATTTTTAAGAGCATGGAGAATAAAGGGAGGGAAGAAAGAGGGGCTGGAGGAAGGGAAGGAGGGAAGGAGAACTAATGTGTTACCTTAAAAAAAAATTTTAAGTATATTCTGAGTTCCATGTCTCAAATTATTAGAAGCCTAATACTTGCCCAGGGTTACTGTGAATTTCTGGGATGTTAGTATTGTTATGGTGAAGTCCGGGTAGCCTGTGCTTCCTTTTCATTCTGTACAATCCTTGTCACTCCTTCACTTCTATCCCTAGCATCTTCCTATGTACCAACAAAGGCAAATATTTAAAGCAAGCTTTCCAGATCATGTTGGCCTGTGGGTACTGGCTGTGATACTCCAACTGTCAGGGCCAAGGCAATAATCTCTTGGATTTCCCAAATCTGCAACTAAGACCAAAGATGTCCTTTAAGTCTCAGTGCATACTGCCCTCCCTACAAGTGCAGTAAGAAGAGCATCTCAGGTCCCTCGGGAAAACAGCCCTTCAGTTTCCACTATGTTCCCTCTCTCCACAGGGTTCAAACTCAAGTCCTAAAGCTAACAGGAAGACCATAGCTGAGGGAAATACCACACTGTCCTCCCCTCCTGCCCTAAGTCCTCGAGGAAAATGTTCTTCATCTTTCATTAAGCAAAACACTTGAAGCAAGTTAATGCAAACAGATCTACTCTCCATTCTCTTACCAGGTGGCCAAACTTTCCCAGACACTTATGAATATCCACTCATATCCAAGCCAGGATTTGTACGAAGCCCTGACAAATAGCAAACTGGTTTCCCAGATGAAAGGCATCTTTTGGGGTTATACTTAAACATAGGATCTTCCTAGATTTCTTCCCTTATTTTACCATTCAACACAATGATTGCTTTTTAAAAGCATCTCAGTAAGAGGAACCAAGATGGCTGCATGAGGTATATACCTAAATCCGCAGCCTCCACAACTATATTTTTAAATATAACTATACAGATAAACGGCCATCCTCCAGAACCAAGGGAGGGGAGGCTTTGCAACCAGAAGGCAAGAGAAGGAGTGCTTTGAGGCTGAGTGGAAGCTCCCTGCGCCAAAACTGAAAGGTACCGAGGGACGCGCAGAACGGAGGCGGCGGCGCGGAGCCGCGGCGGCGCAGGTGAAGGGGAGCGGCGGCTGCACTCGGTTGGGTTCGAGGCTAGAGAGGAGATTGTGGACTCCCGGGGTCGCAAAGAGTGTGGCGCAGGCTGCAAGGCAGCGGGGCTGAAGACTAGCGATTTTCGGCCAGTGCCGTTCGCAGGAGTCACTGGCGCGGAGATTTGGGGACTGAGGGGCACGCGCAGACTCAGCCGCGGAAAAGCAGCCATTGTGGGTTGCTCCGCCCTGTGACTCTGAGACCCCGTCCCACCCCACCTACAACCCCGCCCAAGCTGTGTGCAGGCCAGCCTGCAGCCGGGGCAGAACTCCAAAAGATCCAAACCCCAAACAACAAGGAGAAAAGCCCACAGATCATTTCCTCCCAGTGATACCGCCCAGTGATAACTACAAGACTGTGCACCCAGCCTTCAAAGGCATACAACAAGAGTGTCCACCCCAGGTGACTGGGGAGGCTGAACCACTGGGCCCTATAGGACACCTAACACAGAAAGCCAGAATGCGGAGACTAAGAAGCAAATCCCAAAAGACAGAAAAGGAGGAACGCAA
>PVJC01039385.1:0-16273 GCA_004026665.1 Murina feae | reverse complement strand
CCAGGCTGGAGGGGGGGGGCAGTTAGGCGTTACTAGGCCAGCAGGGGGGGCAGTGAGGGTGATCAGGCTGGTGGGTAGGGGGCAGTTTGGGGCAACTAGGCAGGTGAGTGATTAGGAGCCAGTGGTCCAGGATTGTGAGAGGAATGTCCCAGATTGGAGAGAGTGCAGGCTCAGCTGAGGGGAGGGATCCCCCCCACACCTCCGTGCACGAATTTTGTGCACCAGGCCTCTAGTATATATATAATTATTTTATAGAGGAAGGGACGGGAGAGAGAGAGAGGGAAGGAGGTAGACATTTCACAGTGGTGTGCACATCTGGAGGAAGTGTGAGCTGATGGTCCTGGTGACCTAGTGTGAGGATTAAAGGGTGAAGCATAAGCCCAGGCTTGGCTTTGTCCTGCAGGCAGGATCTGGGGGACTGCAGTGGTGTTGCTTGGCAGGAAGGCTGGGGCCCTGCAGGCATCACCCAGAGCCTAGATGGTGTTTCTCTGCTGTCCCCCTTCCCAGCCCATCTGCTCAGCTGAGGGCCATCACAGTGAGTAATGGGGCTGTGATGAGAGAACAGCCTGCACTGGCATCATGGCCTGGTGTCCACACTAAACTGGGGCTCTCTGGAGGAGGTTGAGGGGGGGAAGAAGTGTAAGGAGTTGGATGGCAGGTTCTCAGAAAGGTAGCTATGATTTCATTTGTATCCATTCTGACAGGTTGGCGTGACCTTTGAGGACATTGCCCTGTACTTCTCCAGGGAGGAATGGAGCCTCCTTGATGAGGGTCAGAGACAGCTGTACCTGAATGTGATGCTGGAGAACTTTGAACTTATATCTTCTCTGGGTAAGTCTCTCACTCTGGCTGGTTCTGGGGACTTGGTTATGCATGTCCCCATGCCCCCTCACTTCTAGGGGTGCTATGTCCTCACCTGTGGACTGTGTACATTGCTTGATTTTTTCCACTTTTCTGGGTAGTTGCTGTGGTTGCCAGGGTGGGTTTGTTTGTACTGCTCTATTCTAACCCTTTAGTCACAACACCTGCTGTAGTGAACGCTGGGGGAAGGATTGTGGTTGGTAGTGTGTCAAGGTGTCAAATGGATTCCACTGAACTAGTGAGTTAAAGCATGTTTTTAATATTCCTGATGGTCATTTGTACGTATTTTTTTGAAAATTGTCTCTACATCCCTAGTCCTAATTTTTAAAAAATATGTTTTATTGATTTTTTACAGAGAGGAAGGGAGAGGGATAGAGTTAGAAACATCGACCAGCTGCCTCCTGTACATCTCCCCACTGAGGATGTGCCCACAACCAAGGTACATGCCCTTCAGTAGGCAGGCGATGCTCTATCCACTGAGCCAGATGGGTCAGGGCCCCTAATCCTAATTTTAACAATATTTTTTGGCTAGTGAGTCTTTTGAATTTCCTTTCCAGTTTACATATTAAGGTACATGGCTGTTAGCATTTGCTTAGTTGTTCTTCCCAAATACTGCATTCTTGTTTTATTTACAAATTTCATGTTTTGGGCAAGTCTTCATTCAGGAAGTCTAGTGCGGCTATGTTTCAGGCAGTCTCAGATATTGGTTACCAGTGTTTATTGATGAAATATTTTAAAGGAATTTATTTAGAGTTTTTTCAATAAAACTATTGTGTTCTTCATAGCCTTCATTATAGTGTTAACATGACATGACCTTCTATATCTGGATATTAGCTTATTTATTTATTTATTTATTTATTTGTGTTTTAGGCCCCACCCAAGGATATTTTGCTATTGAGTTTTAGAGAGAGTAGGAGAGAGGAAAAGACAGAGAAATATAGATCCGAAGAGCAACAGGTCAATTGGTTGCCTCTTGCACAGGCCCTGACCAGGTTTGGGCAGGGAGAAGCCTGCAGCCAAGGTGCATGCTGTGAACCTGCATCAGTCCTGGAACCCTAAGGTCCGCAGGCTGAGGCTTTATCCACTGAGGCTAACCGCATCCAATATCTTAATGAGCCCTGGCCAGGATCGATACTTGCTTCACTGAGCTGATCTGAGTCAAATCACAGTATCTCCCATGTTCGTGTGACTTGCAAGTATGGTCTCCCATCCTCCTGGAGATTGCCTTTTCATTTCATTTGTTAATTGCTATTGTGCTGAGAAGTAACTCTTTGCTTTGTTGTAACCAGGACTGCTCGTTTTACCTTTTTGCCTGGTAATTGGTGTCACATCCCAAAAATCATGTCCCTAACACATCTCCAAAGTGTTTTCTATGGGTTGTCTTGAAGGATTTTTAGGTATTAAAAGAGGACTGTTGCCCTGACCGGTTTGGCTCAGTGGATAGAACGTCGGCCTGGGGACTGAAGGGTTCGATTCCGGTCAAGGGCATGTACCTTGGTTGCGGGCACATCTCCAGTAGGGAGTGTGCAGGAGGCAGCTGATCGATGTTTCTCTCTCATCGATGTTTCTGACTCTCTATCCTTCTCTCTTCCTCTCTGTAAAAAATCAATAAAATATATTAAAAAAAAAAAGAGGACTGTAATGCTTTCATGCAACCTGAGTTAGTTTTTATCAGGGGTGTTTAGTTTTGTTGTTTTACATGTAAATATCCATTTTCTCAGCACCATTCATTGAAGAAACTATCCTTTCCTACTTAACCTGGCTTGTGGCTTAGGTCAAAGATTACCTGGGCCTATGTGCCTGAGTTTATTCCTGTGTTTTGTGTTTTTTTCTATTGGTGTGTGTTACTGGGTGTATTTCAATAACACACAGTTTGGTGGCTTTGCTTTGTAATAGATAGAAGGCAGGAAGTTTGATGCCACCGGGTCCCTCGTTGCTCAAGGTTACTTTTGCTATTTGAAGTCTCTTGAGGTTTCAGACATTGGAATTCTCATCCAGATTGCATTTAACCTGGAGTTTGCTTTGGGTAGTAGGGACATTTTAAAGATATTCCGTTTTCAAATGCAAGAACACGAGATGTTTTGCTCTGGCCAGTTTTGCTTGGTGGATAGAGCATCAGCCTGCAGACTGTAGGGTCCCGGGCTCAATTCTGGTCAGGGGCACATGCCGGGTTGCTAGCTCAATCCCCAGTGGGGGGCATGAGAGAGGCAACCGATCAGTGATTCTCGTTTATCATTGATCTTTCTATCCTTTTCCCTTCCTCTCTAAAATGAATAAGAATATATATTTAAAAAAAAAAGAACACAAGATATCTCTCCACTTTTTTGTGTTTCTTCCATTTCTTTCATCACTGTATTCTAGTGTTTAATGTACAGATGTTTCACCTTGGTGGTTGACTTTATTTCTCAGTATTTTTTTTTTAATCCTGTTGTCAGCTGCCTCTTGCACAACCCCTATCGGCCATTGAGCCTGCAACCAAGGTATATGCCCTTGAATGGAATCGAACCCGGACCTTTTAGTCCACAGCCCGACGCACTATCCACAGAGCCAAACCAGTTAGGATGAAAAAAAATTTTTTTAATGTTATATGCAATGAACATTAATATTTCAAGAAAAACTATTCTAAATATAATACTATTACTTGCAATAAAAATTAATATTTCAAGAATAAAAGGACTTTAAATATAATAATATTACCCAAACTGTACTAACAGCATAATATCACAAAAGTTGTAGGAAAGATTAAAAATCTGCAAATAACAGGATCACTTCTGTTATGTTCTAAAATGTCTTTTTCCTCTGGCTTTATTTTGGCTTATCAGTTTATGTTGTTCATTATATTCCACAAGTGAGTGAGATCATGTGATATTTATCTTTCTCCAACTGGCTTGTTTCATTTAGCATAATGCTGTCCAGGTGCATCCATGCTATTGAAAAGGGTACGAGTTTCTTCTTTTTTACAGCAGCGTAGTATTCCATTGTATAGATTTACCACAGTTTTTTAATCCACTCATCTGTGGGTGGGCATTTAGGATGTTTCCAAATCTTAGCTATTGTAATTGTGCTGCTATGAACATAGGGGTGCATATATCCTTTCTGATTGCTGTTTCTGATTTCTTGGGATATATTCCTAGATGTAGGATTACAGGCTCAAATGGGAGTTCCATTTTTAATTTTTTGAGGAAACTTCATACTGTTCTCCACAGTGGCTGCACCAGTCTGCATTCCCACCAGCAGTGCACAAGGGTTCCTTTTTCTTCATATTCTTGCCAGCACTTGTAGTTTATTTGTTGATGACTGGTATTCTGACAGGTGTCAGATGGTACCTAATTGTTTTGATTTGCATCTCTTGGATGAGTGACTTTGAGCATGTTTTCGTGTGTCTCTTGGCCTTCTGTAAGGTCCTCTTTCGAAAAGTGTCTATTCAGGTCCTTTGCCTATAGACTGATAGGATTCCGACTTGAATTACCCCCTAAACAATCGCCCTCAGGTGTGGGGAGAGTGTTTTTTTCAACAAGGTGGGGCAGTTGCTACTGCCTGGAGGCTAATTGTTATTTTTTAATCTCTCAAGTGGCCTCAGGGCAAGGTGTTTTCCAATAGGGTGTATCACCTGTCTTCCCGCTCCTCCCCTCCACCCTCAGGAAACTTAGGGTGTCTGCCTTCTGAGCTCTACCTCCCAAGTCCCCAGGCCTGGCTTCTGCCCTCACAGCTCCAGTCTACTTCATCATTCCTTTGCTGGAGTACTAGGTGGATGGCTTTATACGGAATTTTGTGCACTGGCCCTTTAAGAGGGTGCTGGACTTTCCAGCCCTCTCCCACCCGGCTTCTTTTCACAGCCAGATGTTATGTGGGTACCCTCCTCAGTTCTGGTGCATGCTGCTGGGGGGCCCAGCTTGGAAATTAGATCCCAGAGTTCTCAGTGGCAACCCCCCACAGCTGAGATATCTCTCCAGGACTCACAGTTGCTGTCTGTGGTTGCCTGGCCAGCCCTTTCGTGCCTTCGCCGCTCCTACCAATGTCTATGCGGTCTCCACTTTCAGTCCTCGGGTTTCAGGGTTCTCTCCTGCGAGTTTTCCGTTGCTTATTTATGTAGTTTTTCTGTATTTTAGTTGTAATATCAGTTAGTTCCTGGGAACATGTACATGCAGCATCCACTTACTTGTGCTGCCATTTTGAATCCTCCTCCGGTTTACTTGCTGGTGTTTCTAGTTTTCTGAGGTGCAAGGTTAGGTTGTTTATTTGAGATCTTTTTTTTCTTAATATAGGAATTCATCACTCTAAAATTTCCTCTCAGAATTGCATTTCCTGCGTTTTATATATAAGATTTGGTAGTGCTTATATTCACTTTACCTGTATATTTTTTGAGTTCTCTTTTCTGTTTTTTCTTTCACCCACTCATTCTTCAGGACTGTGTTTAATTTGAACATACTTGTGAATTTTCCAGCTTTATTGAAACTAAAACTGATTTCTAGTTTCATACATTGTGACTAGATAAGGTACTTGATGTGATTTCTTCTCAAACTTTGAGACTAATTTTTTGACCTAACATATGATCTACTTAGAGAATGTTTCATGTGTGCTTGACAAGAATGCATCTTACCCTGACAGGTTTGCTCAGTGGGTAGAGCGTCGGCCTGCAGACTGAAAGTTTTCAGGTTTGATTCTGGTTAAGAGTATGTACCTTGGTTGCAGGCACATCACCAGTAGGAGATGTACAGGAGGCAGCTGATGGATGTTTCTCTCTCATCGATGTTTCTAACTCTCTGTCCCTCTCCCTTCCTCTCTGTAAAAAAATCAATAAAATATATTTTTTAAAAATGCATTTCCTGCTGCACTTGGATGGTATGTTCCGTGTATATTTCTTAGTTCTGTTTTCTCTAGAGTCTAGTCAGACTTCAGTTATTCTTACTGTTTTTGGATGGGATGTCTACCTATTATTGAAAGGGTATTGTTCTGTTGTATCAAAAACCAGCGAGCTAGACCAGACGCCTTAATGAGCCAATTAGTTAAGAGCCATCTTTATTGCTCGAAGGTTCAGAGCAGATTACCTCTGTCAAATTTTGAACACCCAAAGGAGGAAGCATTCTCTTTTTATATCTTTTCAAGTCCTTGTGTAAGTTATTTTTACAGATAATTTGTAACCTTGAGTATATATCATATGTAACAGACACCTGTCATATCTATACAGACAACTTGTAACCTTGAGTACATATCATATCTATACTGACGCCTGGCATTAGTATCAGCGTATCAGCCCCTTATGTTAGATGGCTGGCTTGCAAGGTCAGCCAGTTAAGTTATCTTTTCTATTATTCAAGCTAAAAAACAAAGTTATATTTTACAGAATAAGAGACTGTCTAAGAATAACAGAGTAGTTCAAACAGCAGTTTCAAACAGCAGTTTTCCAAAGGAGGGACCACCATGCTTCAGTTCAAGTTGCATACTAATATTGGGTGGTTTTTTTTTTCTGCCTTCAGATCTGCTATTAGGGGCTTATTATACTTAGTTGCTTTGTTGTTGAGTACATAATGCTTGAAATTGTTATCCTGTTGATGAATTGACTGATTTATTATTTTATGATGACCTTTGTTTCTTGTAACAGTTTTTGTGGAGATTTCTTTGGTACAATTTCACGACTCCTACCTGGTTTTGGTTTCACTTGCATGGAATATTTTTTGCAAGTTTTTTCCCTTGCCTGTTTGAATTCACAAAGGTATAGTGTCTCTTGTAGGCAACCTAGATTGCAAGCATGTCAAACTAAAAGGCTAACATGGGCCAAATAAACAAGGTTTAAGTTTATGTGGGCCACAAAAAAACAAAAGCTACAATTTTCATAGAAAGAAGGTCTATTTCAATATAGACATGCTGAATCCAAAGGGCTGAAATAAATGAGTAATCGTTAACAAAATAATGGAACATTTTAATGAAAATTAATATTTTTTCTTGAACATTAACTTACCAGACTGAGTAACTGCACAAATTAATAAGTGTAACACAAACATATTTTTTTTTTGTTCACAGAAAGAGAAATATTTCCTGTTGCACACACCAAACAAGTCAGTACAAGACTAATGATATGACAATCCGCTGCTAAAATATTCACTGCTAGTATTAGTATAGAGAAATGGTGTGCCTGTGTGTAAGATGCCTAAGGGAAATGAATGTGTTATATTGTAAATCAGCGAGCTTTACAGATGACGCCATAGTGAGCCAATTAATTTGGAAACTTTTATGCTAGCGGGCCCAGACTGCTTCCAAAGTCTGAGCAAAGCAACATGTAGGAACTTCTCCCTTTATACGCCCCTCCCCATCCCTTTGTCTCCCAAATAGGGAGTTTCCGGATATTTGCAAGTTTTCAAAGAGCCCCATGTATGCTTATTAGATAAGTTGCAGGAAGCCTGTAACCTTGATTACGACACAGTTCTATTCAGATAACTAAAACACCTGGGATGAGAGTATGAGCGTATCAGCCCCTAGCCTACAAGGTCAGACAGCTAAGTTTATCTTCCCTATTATTCAAGTAAGCTAAAAAGCGTATGTTTACAGAAACTAATAAGCAGAATTAATTCACAGAATAAAGGACCAAATAAGAATAGCAGAGTTGACTCACAGAACAAGGGACCATCTAAAATAGCAGAGAATTTCAAACAACAGTTTTACAAAAGAGAGATTACTATGTTTCAAATTCAACACGATTATAGTAATCAGTCATTAGCAAACATTGTAGTTTGTTTTTAATAATTATGAATAACACAATGCTGTAAAAGTTATGTTACAAAATTTTTTATTAAAACGTTTCTTACATACCATTATATTGGTTAGACCAAAAAAAAAAATTTTTATTATGGGCCACATGTAGCCTGTGGGCCCCGAGTTTGACATGCTGTATTGAGACTGCTTTCTGGATTTTTTTTTTTGTTGTTGTTGTTGTTGTTTTTTTTTACGCCTTCAGTGACTCTATGTATTTTGAATGAAGAATTTGTTTAAGGAGCAACTATTGCCACTTCTTCACTGGTTTCTGGCTCTTTTGTAGTTCCTTTGTCTTCCTTTCTTGTGGTCATTCTTTGTGATTTGATGACTTTGTATAATGATTTGACCCTTTTCTTGTTGGTATATTTATTACATAGTGTTTGTTTGTGATTTCCAAGAGACTTTCATAAAGCAAGTTATATACTCTTTGCAGTCTATTTTACCTGTTTGTTTTTTTTAATTTTTATTGATTTCAGAGAGTAAGGGAGAGGGAAAGAGAAATAGAAACATCAATGATGAGAATCATTGATCAGCTGCCTCCTGCACACCCAACATTGGGGACTGAGCCTACAACTCGGGCACGTACCCTTGACCAGAATTGAACCTGGGACCCTTCAGTCTGCAGGCTGAAGCTCTATCCACCGAGCCAAATCAGCTAGGACAGTCTGTTTTATCTTGATAACATCTTCAATTGCTTATAAAACTTCTGCCCTTAGCCCTAACTGGTTTGGCTCAGTGGATAGAGCGTCAGCCTGGGGACTAAAGGGTTCCAGGTTCGATTCCAGTCAAGGGCATGCACCTTGGTTGTGGGCACATCCCTAGTAGGGAGTGTGCAAGAGGCAGCTGATCGATGTTTCTAACTCTCTATCCCTCTCCCTTCCTCTCTGTAAAAAAATCAATAAAATATATATTTAAAAAACAAAAAAACAAAAAACTTCTGCCCTTGGACTCTTCATCACACACTCCTTTATAGCATTTTGATGTGACAATTCAAATCTTTTCATGTTGTATATGTATTAAGGTACACAATGTCAAATTTATTTTTACTAGTTTTAATTTTTAGCCTTTAAAATAGAGTTATATAATGTACATTCCATCAATGCAGTGTTACAGTATTGTAAACTTTATTCTGTTCTGAACCTTTATCAGTGAGATTTATAGTTTCCTATGTATTCAAGTTTCTACTTAGTATTTTCTTTTCATCTTGAAGAACTTTTATCAGTGTGTCTAAAAAGTCAGGTTGAGCCCTAACTGGTTTGGCTCAGTGGGTAAAGAGTCAGCCTGCGGACTGAAAGGTCCAAGGTTCGATTCTGGTCAAGGGCATGTACCTTGGTTGCCGCACATCCCCAGTAGGGTGTGTGCAGGAGGCAGCTGATTGATGTTTCTCTCTCGTTGATGTTTCTAACTCTCTGTCTCTCTCCCTTCCTCTCTGTAAAAAAGCAATAAAATATATATATATATATATGTCAGGTTGAGTGGCAACGAACTTAGCACTTTTGTTTCTCGGAAAATACTTTTTATTTCTGAAGAATATGTTTTCTGGTTACAGTATTGATGGTTTTCATTGAAAGTTTTGAGTGCATCATTTTTTATTTTCTCATAGTATGCAATGTTTCTTCAGTGGCATCTACTGATATTCTTACTCGTTCCCCTGTGTGAGAGGAGTTCCTGTTTTCTTTGTTTTTCACAATTCTGTTGCCCTTTGGTTTTTGACACTTGCATGATAACATGTCTTGATGAATTCCAGTTTGCATAGAATCTGTGCTGGGACATGTAAGAATGTATGCACTTGATTGTTCACATCGGTTTTCAAATTATGGCAGTCTGTCTACAGCTTATTATTTTTTTCAAATAAAATTTTTACCCCTCTTCTTTTCTCTCCTCACTCTTTCTCCTTCCACGACCAACACCTTTAGTTTTTCCTGTAATTCCCATAATGCAAATATAGATTATCTGGATGGTGTTATTTAATTCAACTTGCTGTATTCTTTAAATTTATTTTTCTTCTTTTTCTCTCCATCTGGATGATTTTAAGTGACCTATTGTGGACATCACATATTATTTATGTCAGCTTTTGATACCCTTTATTGAATTTTTCATTTTTTTCATTGGATTGATCAACTCTGACATTTTTCTGTTTTATTCTTTTTTTATGACTTCTGTCTACTGATATTCTCCTTTTGTTCTGTGTTGATGTGTTCATTATGTTGATTCTTTTTGTGTTTTCTGATAGCTCACAAATATTTTTAAAGGATTTTTTATCAGGCTGTATGTAGATCTCCAATTACTTGATACTAGTGGCTCAGTGCATGAAATTTGTGCACATTAAAAGGGGATTAATTAGAGGAAATATTTTAATATTGTTGTTTGCCCTTTCTGTATAATAGAAGTGTCAGAGATGAAAGAAAATTAGTAAGACGTATATGAAAATCTTCCTATCAGAGTCTGGGGTGCACCACGGAACCCAGAGTCAAGTCTTCAACCACCACGTGCACCTCAAAATCACTCGAGACCCAAACCGGGCCGGCTCCCCTTCATTGGGCTAGATCCAGACCCAGCCAGTCCCACCCTGTCAAGCCCTGCCAGGTGCGGGGTGCAGCCTCAGGTCCTCTGGGTGCCAGGGTTGGGTGGCATGGCCTGAGGTCCCCTGTGAAGCCCCACTGGGCAGAGGGAGTGGCCTGTGATCCCCCAGCCTGGTGCCGGAGCAGGGGGCACAGCCTGAGGTCCCCTGGCCTGGTGCTCGGGTAGGGGGCATGGCCTGAGGTCCCCTGGCCCAGAACCAGGGTGGGGGGCACACTTTGAGGGCCCCTGTCAAGTCCCGCTGGGTGGGGGGCACAGCCTCAGGTCCCCTGGCCTGGAGCCAGGGAAGAGGGTCTAGCCTGAGTTCCTCTGGCCTGGTGCCAGGGTGAGGGGAGCAGCCTGAGGTCCCCTAGTCCAGCACTGGGGAAGGGGGTGCAACTTGATATCCCCTGTCAAGCCCCGCTGGGCAGGGGTGCAGCCTCAGGTCCCCCAGCATGGCACCAGGGTGGGGGCATGGCCTCAGGTCTCCTGCTGGTGCCAAGGTTGGGGTGTGGCCTGAGTTCCCCAGCCTGGCACCAGGGCAAGGGGCATGGCCTAAGGTCCCCTGTCAAGCCCTGTGGGTGGAAGGCACAGCCTGAGGTTCCCTGTCAAGCCTCATGCAGGAGGTGGGGGTGGAGGTGGGGGTGGGGGCGCAGCCTCAGGTCCCTGCTGATTGCTCCTTAAGGCTTGTTATGGGAACTTAGCCTCAGCTGTGGGTGCAAATTGAATGGAGTGACAGTCAATTTGCCTATTCCCTCTTTATTATATAGGATTGATTAGGAAAAAATTTTTATGTTGTCTTGATGTTGTTCTTGTTTTTAGTCCGGTGTTGATTCAGTCTACACATTCAATGAAGCAGTTACTCCTTTCAATTTTAGGACCAATTCTAGCTCAAGAAATACATTTGTTGGCTTATGGAATCAAGGGTTGTTGACTGGGTGGGGTGTTGTTTCAGATTTGAGAAAGTCCCAGTAGCCTAATTTCCTTGAAGCCCCATGAGCAAAAGTCCCAATAACAAAGAATGTATAGGGCCTTGGTGGATTTGGTAGCAATTTTTTTGTGTGACAACTGATGGTTTTAGTGTCTTTGGTTACAAATACTGTTGAGGACATATTGTTTTTTATTGCATTGCTGGGTCAAATTGTTGCCAAAGGGATTTCTTTTGAAATTCATGCTAACAAACTTTATGAGGTCCTCTGATTTGTGTAGATTGCGGGGAATTCATAGGCTTTGCAGGGGTTCCTGTGATTCCTAAAAACACAAATTCCCAATGTTTTTCGCAGAGCAGGCCACACAGTCAACGTTTGTGCAAGTGCAATGGTTGATGGAGAAAATTCTGACTCTTGGGTTTGACCCTAGCCATCTGTAGGTATGTTTAATAACCCATTGTTCCATTGGCCTTTTTTTTGTTCCACTGAGTTCCTTTCTATCTTAATTTCATTCTTTTGAAAAAAATCCTCACTTGTGTATATTATTCTCCATTGCTTTTCAGAGGAATTAGAAGGTAGTAAGGGAGATAGAGAGGGAGACAGAGAGAGAAACATTGATGGGGAAAAGACACATTGACTGGTAGCCTTGTATATGTGCCCTGACTGGGGCTGGCAGCTTATTACAACCCAGATTTATGATTTTGACAAGGAATCAAACCCTTGACCCTTTGCTGTGCAGGCCGTCGCTCCAACCACTGAGCCAGCCAGGGTTTAATTCCCCTTGTAGTGGTTTTGCTCATGTCTGGCTGTGTACTTGTTCTGGGAGTAGAAAGTATTCTTATATTTCCCACTCTGCCATCTTGGTAATGGCACTCACATATATCTTTTTCCTGTATGTCTTCTGTGCTTTGTTGTTCTACCAAAGTGCTGGCCTTATATTTCTTTGGTTTTTCCTTTTGGATTTATATCATCTGAATTCTTGTGCCGACTCGCCTGTGTTTTAGATGGGAAGAATCATTTCTGCATTACAGAAGAAAGATGACTTAGTGAATGACACAATGGACCCACATGCGGTCTTGCCTTGGTGAAGGGCTGTTGGGGAGGTTTTGACTCTGTTAATGTCATAAGTATGAACTCATTTTGTTCAATAGTGTTTTATTATCACTGCCCATTCCTCACCCAATTCCACTTCTCCTTGCTTATTGTTGGTACTTGCAAACTACTTAGTTCTAACAGTGATCATTTCTACTCAGATTCCTAGCCCACAGATAACCCTAACTTCTCTAGATTTTGCAACTCTACCCCTTTCACAGGTCTCTCTTGACTGCACTCCAACATTGCTCAATGGCTGCAGAGCCTCAGAGTGCGCCTGTGTTATTATACTGATGTTGAACATCATGTGCTGTAATACAATTGATTTTCATGGGTTTGAGCACATTCAGATTATTCTACACAGACTCAAGTCACCAGCATGAAGGGTCCTAAAGGAATCCACTTGGGGAATAACAGTGAGCAGACCCTTCCCCTCTTATTTGTGTCCCGTCTGTGTTTCTGTCTCTCCTTAGCTGAGATTTTCACCATTGACTGACCTTTGGGGCCAAATCCTATATAATCCTATATAATAAAAGTGTAAGTGTCTGGTCAACTGGTCGGCTGTCTGATCAATCAAAGCATATATGCTAATGATATGCTAAGGCCACCTAACCCCTCGCTATGATGTGCACTGACCACCCAGGGCAGAAAGTCAACCAGTTGCTATGACGTACACTGACCACCAGGAGGCAGATGCTCTGAATGGTAAGTGAGCTTCCTGCTGGGGTCTGGCCAATTGGGACTGAGTGAGATGGGCCAGATACGCCCTGGAGCCCCTTCATGGTTCCTCCCTGGCTGGTCACCCTCTTGCATCTCTCCCCGACCCTGATCATGCACTAGTGTGGTCCCTTTGACTGGCCTGCGCCCTCTCCCAATGCAGGACCCCTCAAGGGATGTCAGAGAGCCAGTTTTGACCCGATCCTACAGGCCAGGCCGAGGGACCCCAATGTTGCACCAATTCGTGCACTGAGATTCTAATACTGTATAAAACACATTTCCTCAGAGTCAGCCTCACTTGTCTTGAAAATCATTCTATGGATCATTTCTAGTCATGACAGAAACATTTGTGGTGAAGATATTCTTTTTTCATAAGGTCAGCATGTACCTTACCAGCCTTTCCTTTTGTTCAGGTTGCTGCTGTGGAGCAGGTAATGTGGAGGCATCAACTGAACAGAATGTTTCTGTAAGAGTGTCACAGACAAGGAATCCCAAGGTAGCCTTGTCTTCCCAGAAGAGTCACACTGAGAGTTGTGGACTAGTTCTGGGAAACATTTTCAAATTGACTGAGCTGCAGGGAATACAACATGGACAGATACTGTTGGGGAGTGAGGCATGTGCAAAACAGCTCTTTTTCAGAGAATTTCACCAGCAGCATGTGAGAGAGAAGACTTTCATTAGAGATGTGGACAGGACCTCACTTATAAATGGGTGCAATTTGGACGTGTCCCAGAATCATTTTACCTGGGGGAAGCTTGGGCAGGGCATCCTCACTGGGTCAGGACATGTTCACCAACAGACTACTCAGACCAGGGAAAAGTCAAATGATATTTTGCAGTGTGGGGTGACATTTCAAAGGAGAAAAGATTATTACATCAGAAAAGAATGCGAAGAAGACAAGGGGTGCAACGACACGTTTATTCAAGACAAGGGTGTCCATGCTGGAAATGGGTGTTTTGTTTGCTGTGAATATGGAAAATATTTTACCAAGTGTTCTAGCTTTCATTACCAGAGACTTCATATGGGACAAAGTTCTTATGAGTGCAGTAAATTTGGGAAATCTTTTAATAGTAGCAATGAGATTTATTATCAACCTATAGTTCACACTGGAGAAAAGCCTTATAAATGTACTGAATGTGGGAAATCTTTTACCACTAGCAGTAACCTTCGTTGTCATCAGAGGGTTCACACTGGTGAAAAGCCTTTTCAATGCAGTGAGTGTGGGAAAGCTTTTACCACAATGCAAAGCCTTTGTCATCATCAGAGACTTCATACTGGAGAACAGCCTTATGAGTGCAGTGAATGTGGAAAATCTTTTACCACGAGCGGTAACCTTCATTGTCATCAGAGAGTTCACACAGGAGAAAAGCCTTATCAATGCAGTGAATGTGGGAAAGCTTTTACCAGGATGCAAAACCTTTGTCGTCATCAGAGACTTCACACTGGAGAAAGGCCTTATGAATGCAGTGAGTGTGGGAAATCTTTTACCACCAGCACTGCCTTTTGTTGTCATCAGAGAATTCATACTGGAGAAAGCCGTTACCAGTGCAGTGAATGTGGGAAATCTTTTACCACTAGCAGTAACCTTCGTTGTCATCAGAGAGTTCACACTGGAGAAAAGCCTTATAAATGCAGTGACTGTGGGAAAGCTTTTACCAATAGCACTGATTTTTGTCGTCATCAGAGATTTCATACTGGAGAAAGACCTTATCAGTGCAATGAATGTGGGAAATCTTTTACCGATAGCAGTAACCTTCATTGTCATCAGAGGGTTCACACTGGAGAAAAGCCTTATAAATGCAGTGAATGTGAGAAAGCTTTTACTAGTAGCACTAAACTTTGTCGTCATCAGAGAGTGCACACTGGAGAAAGGCCTTATCATTGCAGTGAATGTGGGAAATCTTTTATCACAAGCACTGACCTTCGTTGTCATCAGAGAGTTCACACTGGAGAAAGGCCTTATCAGTGCAGTGAATGTGGGAAATCTTTTACCAGTAGCAGTACACTCCGTAATCATCAACGTTCTCACACTGGAGAAAGGCCTTATTGTTGTAGGGAATGTGGGAAATCTTTTATTACTAGCACTCAACTTCGTTGTCATCAGAGAGTTCACACTGGAGAAAGGTCTTCTCAGTGTAGTGAATGTGGGAAATCTTTTATTACTAGCACTCATCCTAATTGTAACCAGAGAATTCACATTGGAGAAAGGCCTTATGAATGCAGTGAATGCGGGAAGTCTTTCACCAGGTCAGATAGTCTTCATGATCATCAGAGAGTTCACACTGGAGAAAGGCCTTATGAATGCAATGAATGTAGTAAATCTTTTACACGTAGGAATGGCCTCCGTGAACATCAGAGAGTTCACACTGGAGAAAAGCCTTATAAATGCAGGGAATGTGGCAAATCTTTTTCCAGTAGGGGTGGCCTTCGTAATCATCAGAGAGTTCACTCTGGATAAAGGCCTTAAGTGTGCAATTAATGTGAGGAATCTTTCAGCCAATCATCTATCTTTGCTTTGCACATATGAATTCACACGTGAAAAGTTTCTTGTATGTGTAGAAAATGTAGTTTTTTTGTTAGGTCTTAATAATATGGCAAAATTTGTGAAATCTCATTAATCTGAAACAAATCACATACATTTAAACACAAACTGAGCCAAACCAGTTAGGGCTGTAATTTATTTTTTATTGATTTCATAGAGAAAGGGAGAGGGAGAGAGAGAGAAACAGCAATGATGAGAATCATCGATTGGGTATCTCCTGCATGGCCACAACTGGGGATCTACCCTGACCATGAACTGAACTGTGACCTCCTGGGTTCATAGATGGATGCTCAACCACTGAGGCAAACCATCCAGAGCTTTAGTCCTAATTTTAACTATATTTATTGGCTAATGAGTGTTTTGAATACATTTTCTACTTTATAATAAGGTACCTCTTTTGCTTGACTTAATTGTGCTTCCCAAATATTGTATTCTTGTTTTGTTTACAAATTCCATGTTTTTGGCAACTCTGCATTCAGGAAGTCTAGTGTGGCTATTTTTCCAGCAGGCTCAAATGCTACCAGTGCTTACTCATAATGTCTTTTTAATGAATTTATGTAGAATGTTTTCAGCAACACTATTATCTTCTTCAGAGCCTTCATTGTAGTGTTAACATAACATGAATTTCTCTCTATACTAATAAAAGGGTAATTATACTCATAAAAGGGTAAATTTCTCTCTATACTAATAAAAGGACAAAGCCATGGTGGCGAGGCTGAGGTAGAGGTGGTTAGAGGCCAAGAGGGTAGGGCAATTGTGGGTGATCAGGCTGGTGGGGGGTGGGGCCGTTGGGGGTAAGCAACCAGTAGGGGATCCAGCTGGG
>PVJC01039384.1:0-16290 GCA_004026665.1 Murina feae | reverse complement strand
ATGGGAAAACTGTATCTTTTGTAATAGGGTGATCTCAAGGAGAGAAGAATTATATAGGATGACCTATTTTCTTCTTTCAAGAAAACATTAACCATAAAGCTAATTAACAACTAGTTTATAAACCTCCATTTTCTCAATGTAATATAAAGATAATTATTTTTATTTTAGAAATGTATAAGGACTAAACCAGATGTGATATCTATCAGACTGGAGGCATCACGTTTGGAAGCTTATCCATAGTTTAAGTACTGGCTGAGATCCTGTTTTCTTTTCCTTGATTTTACTTATATATTAAGAAGTCATAAAATAGTGCATCTCCCAGTAAAAAGAAATGAAGTAGTTCCTTCTATTCTTCTGAATTTTTTTCACATTCTGTCTTTATAACATTTCAGATGAGATGATGAAATAGGCATTGTTTAAAATTGAACACAAACACACAAACAGACACATATGCATAATAGGGCTACATAAGATTTCCAATTTACTCAGCAATGTTTACAAGATCCTATTGAAAGAAGGAGATCTCATGAGCAGAAGAGGCTGCATATAAGAAACTAAAGTAGTTTAGCAGACAGATTATCTGAACAAAGTAAATCCACTTCATCAGCAAAGTTTAATTATTGACTTAATACTTCACTTTAAAAAAATATATTTTATTGATTTTTTACATAGAGGAAGGGAGAGAGACAGAGAGTTAGAAACATCAATGAGAGAGAAACATCAATCAGCTGCCTCCTGCACATGCCCTACTGGGGGTGTGCCCACAACCAAAGTTCTCAGGCCGATGCTCTATCCACTGAGCCAAACCAGTTATGGCTTAATACTTCACTTTTATGTGCAAAGTTACATTATCTTTCCAGAAGCATTTCTAATGACAATCTATGGACTTCCTTTTAAGAGAATGTTGAGAAAAACTGAGTGCTAAGTCCGGATGGCGTGGCTCAGTGGTTGAGCATTGAGCTATGAATCAGGAGGGTACATGATGGGCTTGTGGGCTCAATCCCCAGTAGGGGGTGTGCAGGAGGCACCCCATCAATGATTCTCTCAACATTGATGTTTTTATCACTCTCTCTTCCTTCTTCTCTGAAATCAATAAAAATAAATACTTAAAAACAAACAAACACAAACACCTGAGTTCTAAGACATAGCCAATCACATTTGCAGTTGAAGAGAAGAAGGTCAATTAGTGGTGTCATGTCACTGACAATATTTCAGCCTCCATTTTGCTACCTTCCTGGAAAGATTATCCTCATTGCAAAGGATACATAAAATTACGTTTTGTAATGTCTTTAAATGATCCCCTTGTGTCATCCTTTCACTTAGATTTAAAGTACCCGTGTGGCAGGATAGTAAGCTAGGAGAATTCCTGGGCATGGGGAAGCTAAAATAAGAAAATTAAACAAGGACAGCAACTTGTAAATCGTTAAGATCTCATCCTCCCCAATCAAGGACACTTGAAAACAGAGTGTCCTCTCCTCCCTAACCAGAGGATACATAGCTTAGATTATTCTGGCCTGGGAAAATAGAGAGCAAAGACCCCATTAATGCCATTTGTGCCTGCTAAAGCCTAGATGAAGTCTAGGGGACAAATAAAAACTCCAGAGCATTTGGATGGTGTCACTTGAGGGCAGAATGTGGCAGGATAAATAGCTACTAGAGTAGGAGGAGAGGAAAGGAGGAAAAAAAGAGGGGGGTGGTTACCTCACTCACTGAACAAAGAAGTCAGCAGTCTTGAGACTTGCCAAGATGAAATCAACATATATTCTATAACCTACCCAGTGTGTCTCAGTGGTTGAGCATCAACCCAGGAAACAAGAGCTCACTGATTCAATTCCTAGTCAGGACTCATGCCCAGGTTTTTGGCTCCATCCCCAGTAGGATGCATGCAGGAGGTAGTCGAGAAATGATATCTCATCAATGTTTCTATCTCTCTCTCTCTCTAAAAATTTTTTAAATAAATGAATAAAATGTTTAAAAAAATCAACATATGTTCTCATAAAAACTTGGGGAAGCCACAACAGTGTAAAGGGAGACTTTGAAATCTAGTCTATCCAGCAGAGGAACCTTAAAACCTATAGAGAGGAAAGTGTAAAACCTTTGAGCCCCTACCAGGCAGGGTGCTCAGACTAGCTGAGTTACTTGCTTGTACTTTAGGCAAGTACCTTCTTAATAATTTTGCTTGCTTTACTTCCTTAGTTAATTCACTTGCTTTGTTTCAAAACTACTTTCTGTCACTTGTCTGAATTCTTTCTTGTGAGTATAACAAGAACTGAGGATGGGAGAGCTGCCATAGATTTGAGTGGCTTACCTATATTGAAAAAAATTAATACCTATATTGGGTAATACCTATATTAAAAAAATCTTACTTCTTTTCTGTTGCATGGATTTAGTAAATATTTCTATAATTTTGACTATATTCAAATAAACTTTCAATGAAAACTATATTTCCCAAAAGAGACTCCCAAGTATAAATGTATTTTGATTAACACATCATTAATAGTATTCTACCTGTAAACATTAAAACTAGGCAAATAGTTTAAGTATGAAATGACTATAAGTTGAAATGTTTATAATTCATTTTTCTCATGTATTAATATAATAAATATCTGTTTCAAATTTTAAATGTATTGTTTCTATATAATTTGCTCAATACAGAAATTATTTAAATATCCAAATATCAAATATGTTTCCATTTATAAAAGAGCACTTTACTGGATATTGCTATTATTGGGTATTTTTAATTTTAATAATATTTTATACTTAATAGGTTCACCTGCCAAATTATGTAATTTTAATAGATTTCTACTTTGACAGAATCAAAAGTAGAGAATTTTTGAAAATACATAACCTATAAAGTTCAGAGGGCAATTATAGTGAATACTCAAATTACCTACCAAAACCCAAAACCTTCAGTGCTAAGAGAAAATATAATTGCCAGATTGTTAAATATCTAGAAAGTTTACTCAAATAGAGGTTTTTCTTATATAAATCCCTAGATTATATTTGTTCTTGAGTTGTATTGCCACCACAATAAACATTTGGTATGCCTAGATATTACAAAAAAAAAAAAAACAAAAAAAAACAAAAAAAAAAACATGAAGAATGGATAGAAGTAAAATTTATATTCATATTCTCAAAAGCACAAGGAAACAGGAAAAATAACTGCTTATTATGCAGATTATAATTCCACAGTGATTTCTCACATCACTTACATCATGCTTTCTAATAAAAAAATAATAATTCTAACATAACTCTAATAGTGATTGAGCTGCCAAAAAATATTCCTGCCAATGAATTAAATTATGTTGTGTACAATAATTTGTTTACTTTTAATCTGAAGACAGTACTTTGTGGAACTAATGGTGATGCTAATTTTGCATTTTTATGCTCTGAAATGACAACAATACAATGAAAAATGAATTTCATTTTAGTGTGCATTTTGAATGCAAAGCACAAAAGACATAAGTCTGTTAAAAAAGTAAAGCTTTCAGGGAAAACTAAATCTTCCTTATCTATGAATGCCTGTGAACCTCCTACACAGTCAATTTTCTGTGCAACTTTGATAAGTGCTTTGCAAAAAAAGAAATAAATATTTTATTTTTATGAGGGTAGAGAAATATATGTTAAAGCATATGTACATGTTTAATTAGGGCCTGACAACAAATGTGAAGTTGAATTTTACAAAGTAAACATACTGCGACTTTTAAAATTTTAGCAATAATAACGTTTACTCTTGATTACTTAGGGGGTGGTTTTTAATTTAGTTGATTTTAGAGCTGTGATTCTCATTCTCTATCTTTTTGCTTACCCGTCAGCATAAGTATCACATGAAAAGCATGAGAAGAACTCCCACCTTACATTGCCTGAGATTATTATCATTGCTATTAGTTCCATTTGTTAACCATTCTGTCATTTTGCTCAGTGACTAAGTTTGAATGAAATGATATTTGAAGAAAATCTCTAACTGAAAATAGCATGGTCACATATTCAAAGGAAATCGAACAGCTTAGCAAAAAAAATGGTGAGAGTCAGATTTTTAAAAAAAGAACTCAAAATAGCAAGATGCTACAATTGAAATTGTTTTCTTATATTTTTCATCTTCCCTATGGCAGAAAAGTTAGCTATATCCTCGTAGGCTCTCAAGGGTTTCTCAGTTGGAGGTTCTCAGTTACTTTCCAGGATGGATAGATCTTTGGCTGAACGTTAACCCGTGTCTGAAACTTAAAAGCTCCTTAAGAATAAAGTTAAATTTAATTTTTCACTTATAAAAGTCCTTAAAATGTATGTGCTTTATCAAAATCTATATAATTTTATTTCACTTGTCCAATAAACTTAAATGAGTGCTATAACTTGAATTCTCATATATATGTCTTATGGGTGGAGTCTCAAGGGAGCGGGCTCAACCAAGCAAGTAGGGAACTAAGATTGAGTGAAGACGATGCGTGGGCCAGTGCCTTCATTGGGGTTCAAGGTGAAGTCCACAGGAAAAGGTATGAGGGGACCTTATTTGTGCATTTGAAGTCACTAGGTCCTAGTCAGGGGAGGTCAAGACGTGTGGCAGGGAGCAGCCTTATCACAGTGGTGCACTTGGTCACCTCTGTGGAGTATTCACAGTTTGCTTGTGGGGCATCAGGAAAATAGAGTTTTAACAATTTGCAATGCATATTGCAATGTCTCACCATCATTAACAATATTAATTGGGATGAGTAACACTTGTCACCTTGGTTTTGGAGATGTTAGGTGTGAGTGGGACAGCTGAACTTGGCCATGGAAGACAAACTGTGAGAAAGATGACATCTAGTAAGAGCCCTATTGGGCATATGGCGATTTGGAACCTAGTTCACAACCAGGGACACCTCTTTGTGGGCAATAGCCAATATGAGAAGTCAGGCACCTCTGATTTTAAAGGAATCTAAGGGGAGTTTCTGGTTACGTTATGGAAGATATTTACCTGTTAGCTTATTTTTCTTTGTGCCTATTCAGAGTTAACAATGTACATAGAGCAGGACGCACCCTGAATGGCACAAACCCCTTCTTTCCTAACTGGTAGTAATCAGGAGCCAGTATGTCACCCTTTCCCATTTGGCCTAGAGGCTCATGGACTTGTTCCCTTTGGATAGTGTCAGAAAGTAACGATGTGCTAAAAAAAACATGAGTATGTCAGAAGAACAGAGGATTAGGTTAAATGACTCTCATTGGTGAAAGAATAATTTGAGCACTCAATGAATAAAATAATAGTATTGTATTATAATCCAAAATATAACATAAATATATATGTGCCGGTACTGATATAAATAAATGAGTAAATGAATAAATATGAGGGTAAAAATAAATAAATCTTTAGTGCAGTAAAATTCCAATTACTACCTTATGTGGATACTCTACTCTTAGGGAAGTGAGGCATAACTCACCACTCTTTATAAGTGTGCAATGCATATTGACTTTCTTCCAATGAATACCAAATGGAAATTGGAGTGTGTGTGTGTTAGGATGGTAATTTTATAGTGGAGAAACCTAGAAACACTACCTCAGCCACGAGATCTAGTCTATCAGCAATGATGAGTCATGTCAATAGAAAGTAACTTTGCCATGATATGATGAGAACAGCACCTCCCCTCTGATGTTTCCCCTGAAAACCCAGAGCCAGGAATAATCAAGTACAACAATGTGGTGATTGTAGGGGCGTGGAGGTGGAGGAGGGTATAGGGGTGATAAGTGTTGATGGAAAAAATTTAATGAAATAAAGAAGAAAATAAAAAAAAAAACATGTCAGACATATCCAAAGTTAGAGACACTTAAAAAAATACCTAACTAGTAATTTTCAGCAATGGTAAGGATACAAAAACAAGGGAAATTTGAGTAAATGAATAAAGATTTTTTCAACAGTTTTTTCAGCAAGGGGAGAAAAATGCTTATTGCTTAAACATAGATTAGAACTTGTATAAATAGAGCAATGGGGAAAATCATCATAAATCAGTAGTAAAAATGTGAATTATTTATAGACATGTATTAAAATATTGGATTTCTTTTCAAGAACTTTATATAGGTTGAGTTTTACATGGCAATTTAAGAAAATGATCATCCGCATGTAGTTATCTTATCTTGAAAAACGTAGCATCCCATAAAATAAACATCCAGTAATAGCTTTATGTTTCAGTCAATTTCATTGTGTTGCAAACATTTTTGCTTATACATTCCATAAATATAATAGAAAGATGCATTTTAAAGTTGATCAAATATATTTCATCATAAATAAATAGCTGTAAAGGGTGCATTTTCTGTCGACTTTTAAGGAATGACAATTTTTATTTACTTTATTTTTATATTTTTCAAATATACATTAAAGTTTACAGAATTTATCCTAAATACTCATGTGCCTTCAAACAAAATCGTATCTTTAATATTTTAGTATTTTATATCTATCCATTCCTCAACCCATCCAATAACCCACATAATGTTTATGCATTTCAATGAAGTTGACAGAGAAGAGTACAATAGCCCCTAAAAAAGTTAAGCATCCTATCATTAGTTAGAGGTTAATATTTGTTTATAGAGCTTAATTTAAAATTGATATACAATGAAATACATAACTCTTACATGCACGTTGTGTTAGTTTTGAAAAATACATATTGAAACAACTTTGCTGTCCAATCATCTATCAAGAAAAATGCCATTACCATCAGGGCAGAAAGGCGTCTGATGGTTCTTGCTGGTCAATCTCTGTTCCTGTTCCCCAGAGGTAACCACTATTCAGACATTTTCTATCTATTTATTAAATTTGCCTTTCTTCATATATTGTACTAGAGGCCTGGTGCATAAAAATTCATGCACTGGAGGGGGGGTCCTTCAGCCCCCTCTCACAGTCCGGGAGCCCTCAGAGGCAGAAGGCTCCTTGGCGATCAGGGGAAGGTGATGCCCCATCACATCTGTGTTGCTGCCACAGCTGGCAGAGCAAGCCTCAGCCACCCCTGGTTACCTGAACCTCAGGCAGCCCTGGGTGGCTGGGCAACTGCCATCCAAGGCTTGCCTGCACCTCAGGCTGGCCCTGGGCAGCCGGGGGGCTGGGGTAATTGAGGGACTCCAGAGGCACGCACATGGAGTGGCCAGGCCTACCTGCTGTCCCAGCAGGGCTGAAGGGACTGGGCACTGCCATCATGTGACTGTGGGTATTGCCATCTTTGCCACAGTGTGAGGGTTAATTAGCATATCCCCTCTTTATTAGCTAGGATAACTGTAATTATACCGTTTCAATTATTTTCTGGACTGCTCCTGTGACACACAGTAATGTTTCTGAGATTCATTTAGATTGTTGTGTATATCTATTATTCCTTTTCTATTGCTGGTAGTATTCCATCGTATCAATATCCCATAGTTTGTTTAGCCATCCACTTGATGGATAGGTTGGCCTTCCTTTATTTACCTATCATGTATAAAGATTCTAAAACATCAGTGTACAAATCATTTTGTGAACATTGATTTCATTTCCCCTGGGTGTTTACTTACAAAGGGGGTTATGGAGTCAGGAGATATGTGTACATTTAATTTAATAGGGAACTTTCAGACATTTTACATCCCCACCAGCAATTTCAGTTGTTGACTACCATTATTCTTTTTTTTTTTTTACTTTTACTTTTTAGATATTATAATGTGTTTGTAGTGATATCTCAGTGAACTTTTAATTTTTATTTTTCTTGTGACTAAATGATGTTCAGTACTTTTCATGTGCTTAATTGACTTTTTAAAAATATGTTTTTATTGATTTCAGAGAGAAAGAGAGTGATAGAAAAATAGAAATATTGATGAGAGAGAATCATTGATCAGCTGCTTCCTGCACGCCCCACACTGGAGATGGAGCCCTCAACCCAGGCACGTGCCCTGACCTGGAATCGAATCACGACCTCCTGGTTCATAGGTTGATTCTCAATCACTGAGCCATGCTGGCTGGGCAAGACAGGACATTTTTGCACATATGCAATGCCTACATGTAAAATAACCAATGATGTTTAATTTCTTCATATATGTTTATGATTCATTTAGAAAGTATTTTATAAAGTTACTGTGTGATTTTACTGTTCAGTTGTCTCTCCTTTTCATTGACTTCTAGGAGTCTTTACATATCCTGAGTCTTCTGAGGGTTTGACAGTTTGAAAATATCTTGCATCACAATTAACGGCTTCTCTCTCCATTTCTTAAGAAAAGAATTCTCTTACCATCTTTTCCATTCATATAAAGTCAGAACACATATTCGACTTTTTATCTTTATACCTATTAAGCCTTTGACAAAAGAACACAAATACGACAACCGACTCTTTCATATGTAGTTTCCATATCATTACCTTCCATTCTTTTTTAGTTCTCTAGGTCCATTAGGCAGGGTTTCATTTCTTCTATAGCTAAAATTTGCAAAAGTCTTGTCAGCCATTTAACATTCAAGAGAGGGTCATTGGATACATCCTAACAGATTGACTTTAATGAAAATATTCCCAAATAGAAGTCAAACTTACAAATCATTTTGTTTTTATTGAAGTGCTTTTCTCTGTCCATGACTGCTAAACTGCATATTAAGTACCCAGATACACTTTGCAATAGCTCTTTGCATTTCAAATTTTCCGTGACACATAAAAAAGAATGTTTATAATTAAGTTGAATTTCAAGAAGAGGGGTCAATGAGTCATAGCAAATGTATACATTTTTCACTTAAATACCCTGTGCATGGCCACTTAAACAATTCTCTCTTCCTCCAATACATTCATAATCATGACTGAAATTTAATTCAAATAAATGAAATTGGTTTATTATTGTTGAGTAAATGTGTATGATAATTGCAAAACCAAAAACATAAATAGCTGAACACAATATTTACCACTGTCAGTGAGATTAAAATATGACATTGTTATTATCATGAAGTTGAGAATTATCCTTAAGAAAAGTCACATTCTCAAAATAAATGAGGAAAATTATAAATCTGGCACTAGCCTAAATTGAATGTATTCTTGATGTGACAATGTAAAAATCCCTGTCTAATTAAAATTTCAATTTAAATTTAGTTCAATTAAGGTCTGTCCTCATAAAAATGTTAGATTATTATCACTCTTTAGCAAGTAGATTACAATTCTGTCCTTCAGATGAACCAATGCGAGAAGTAGAACTCTCTCAAAGTCATATGCAAGAACATACTTTTAGCAATATAATACAGTGCCAAAGAAAAAAAATGTATTTCTTGCTTAGGAATATATGAATTTGGTTTTATAGAACACATAAAGAACTGTCTCTGCCTAGAAGAATTTATAAAGAGTTGACACATCTGCATTTCTTTAAAATAACTCAGAGTTTTACAAATGTGTGTGATGCACATGGTTACACATGTGTGTGTTATTTAAAGCTATAGCATATAATCTTTAATTAGATAATATCAGTATCTATAGTCAAAGCCCAAAACAAGACCTAATAGAAAAGGAATTTTAAATTTCTTTGCATTATTTGTTTATCAAGTGCTAAATTAAACCACACGGATGACATCTGGCAGGTCATTGTTCTAGTGAACATATATTAAAATGCAAGACTGATTTATATCTTGAATATATGAAAAAATAAATGAAGTCCCACGCATCTAATGGATAACTGGGCTTTAGACTTCTGAATGCGTCCTGGCATTTGTTCAGTTGTATTGAATTGTGTGGATGCTGCCGGTATATCTTCCAGTGGATTTCAATTAGAAACTACATTATGTACCCCTTGACTCACAACTTCCATTTTCTGCATTACGTGGTAGTTCTCATTAGCACGGCGATATTTAAAATGTTAACTTGTTCTGAGTTCATTAAGTGAAAAACTTTTTTTTAAGTTTTTTTTATCTTTTCAAATAGAGTTATAGAAAACATAGTGGGGATAACCAGCATGAATATTTTTGTTAAAGGCTTACAAAAGCAAAATAAAAACAAGAAAAGTCATATTTATTTAAATATAGAACAGTAGAATATTTAGTATAAGAGGATCTTTGAAGTCAAGTAACTTAATCTATTTACTTTCAATCCTCCTTCTGTAAATATTAAAAACCAAATAATAAATGTTCCAAATGTACAATTCTTATTCCATTCTTTTTTCTCTTAGTTGCTAGAATTAATGTTTAGCTTGCTTTTAATTAAATGCTTTATTTTAAAACATAACACCATATTTAGACTTCAGTAGATAGCATATGTATGAATTTTGACTCAAATAATAATTCTTAATATCATAAAATTATATATTACAACTAGAGGCCCAGTGCACAAAAATTTGTGCACTTGGGGAAGGGGTAGTTTCCTCAGCCCAGCCTGTGCTCTCTCGCAGTCTGGGACCCCTTGGGTGATGTCCACCTGCTAGCTTCCCAGTATATAGGGCTTAAGCTGGCAGTTAGACATCACTCAGGCAGCCCCGGAGTCCTCGGGGGATGTCCACTTGTCAGTGGGGTGCATGACTAAGCTGCAGTTGGACATCCTTAGCGCTGCTGAGGAGGCAGGAGAGGATCCCACCACCACCGCTATACTGGCAGCCGTCAGCCTGACTTGTGGCTGAGCAGAGCTCCCCTGTGGTAGTGCACTGACCACCAGGGAGCAGCTGCTGCATTGAGCATCAGCCCCCCTGGTGGTCAGTGTGTATCATAGTGACCAGTCATTCCCAGTCATTCTGCTGTTAGGGTCAATTTTCATATTACCCTTTTATGGTATAGGATATAGGATAGAGGCCCACGGGTGGGGACTGGCTGATTTGCCCTGAAGGGTGTCCCGGATCAGGGTGGGGGTCTTGCTGGGGTTCCTGGACAGCCTGGGTGAGGGCTGAGGGCCATTTTCAGACTAGCCATAGTCCCTTCAAGGTAGGGGTCCCTACTGAGGTGCCTGGCCATGCTGGGTGAGGGGCTGATGGTTGTTTGCAGGCTGGCCACAGTCCCCAGCGACCCAAGCTCCCAGCGAGGCTAGCTGAAAGCAGGTATCTGGGATTTATTTATCTTCTATAATTAAAACTTTGTTGCCTTGAGCAGAGGCCACAGTCAGCCAGGGCAGGTGGGAAGCTTGGCTTCCTCCATCGCTGGGGTAACCAAGCTCTGTGGCTGCCGGCCGCCATCTTGGGTGGGTTAATTTGCATATAGTCACTCTGATTGGCTGGTGGGTGTGGTTTGGGTGTAGCAGAGTGACACTAATTTGCATGCTTCTCTTTTATTAGTGTAGATACTCCTATTTTTTTTTTAATAACATTGCACTTTATTATCTATCTCCAACGGATTTTCCACTTTGAGCATACACTAGTCATATTAAGGAAAGATTATTTTAACTAGTCTGAGAAAAGGACTATATTTTTCAGCTGGCTTATTAAGAAAGGAACTGTGCCATTACCCCAAATGTCTACACATGAATCATATTTGTTGTGTTCTAACATCACAGTCTTCTACTCTGCCTATGATTCCAAAAGAGTTTTGTTGCTGTGTTTAGGAAGTTGTTTTTTGTTTGTTTGTTTGTTTTTTACTGATTGACTTTAGGGAGAGAGAAGAAAGGAGAGGAAGAGAGAGGGAGAGAAACATCAATTTGTTTTTCCACTTATTTATGTGTTTATTGTTTGATCCTTGTATGTGCCCTGATAGTTGATCAAACCTGCAACATTGACATATGGGGATGATCCTCTAACCAACTGAGCTACTGGGCCAGGGCCTCCAGCAGAGTTTGAGGATCTCATTCTGGAACATCAGTCACAGAATCTTCAGGCATTTAATGGTTTTTATGATGCCAAATCCACCTCTGAACTGACATCCTACACACGCACAAAAAGACTGCCTACCTCTATGCCATACCTCTCAAATCCAGATTCTTTTCACACTATAACAAAACGTAACTAGACGAGGCCTGTACAGGGATGTCATTATCAGAAGGAAAGGGCGAAATAGCATGCCACCGTGACCATTACTCATACATCACAGATGCTTTCCAGAAAGGACTCCTGTGATCTTTCATTCTCACCTCTTGATGTCTGGTGAGGTGCTTTGTAAAGGCACTGCATTCTTAAGGCATGGATTTCTCTGCCCAACAACACTCTGAGGACAGAGCTGACATATGAGCAGGGAATAAAGTTAGGAAGTTTCACATTTTTGTCACCACATGATTGGGGGTTTTCTCTGGGTGTCACTCTTTAACAGGTAAGACAATTCAAGTTAGAGTGTAATAGCATGCGTCGCTCAATCAGGCAGCTATAGAAAGGGCTAGCAATCCCAGTTCCAGCTGAAGCCACCCAGCAGTCCTACAGGCCTAGTCTTCACCACAAATTCCAAAGTACTGTCTCCAGTCAATGTCCCCACCCCTCAAAATATCTTCCTGTACTGTACTCACCTTTTCACTTGAAGGAAGAATTGTAAGTTTTCTCTTTGGCATTTTTGAATTGGCAGCATCACTGCTCTTGCACTTGGGAGCCATTATTACGTAAAATAAGGGTGACTTGAACACAAGCACTGGGAGACCACAGCAGTTGATCCCACAATGAGATGGCTAAGGCATGATTGACCAGTGGGGAGTGTATCTGGTGTGGGTACGCTGGACAAAGAGGTCTCACACAGAGCGGGACAGCTCGAGAGTTCATCAGGCTGCTCAGATCAGCACCAATTTAAAAGTTATGAATTGTTTGGTTCTGAAATTTTTCATGGAATACTTAGGCCTTCAGTTTACTGCAGAAAACTAAAATCACAGATAGGAAAACTTCCAATGAGAGGGGTTCATGTCAAATAAACAGTCCATTAGAAGGTGATAACTGTTATGGGGAAAACTTAATTAGGGAAGAGGAAAAGTTAGTGTTGGTGACAGATGGGGTCATTTGTGAGATGGTGGAATTTGAACAGACTTAAAGGAAGTGAGAGAGAAGTCATGCAGATATTTGAAAGAAGGGCTGCCTAAACCACGAGCTGACAAAACAGGGACCACAACCCCACATAGCACAGCCCCTACCATCCCCCCAACCTGCCTATTTTTTAAACAATAAAAACAGCTGCACCTATTGTTATGTGTCATTTATGGCTGCCTTTAGGGGCAGAGCTGCTCTAAATACCATATGGCCCACAAAACCAGAAAAAAGTACTGAGTAGCATTTTATAGAAAAGTGTGGGGACTCCTGATCTAAGTAAGAGTTAAAAGCCCTGAGGCAGACATGTACTTGTGTGTTCCCAGGCATCAAGAAGGCAAGTTTGGCTGGAGCAGAGGGAACAAAGCAAGAGAAACAGATAGTGAAGTCAGGGAGCTGACAGACGCCTTTCTTACAGATTAGTTTCAGAGTCAGAATTAAGGCCCAGAAACGCTACATAGTTTCTACTTTAACTGCTGCATTCCAAATTATATAATATCTTCTAGTCAGTTTTTATTTTTAATTACATGATTTCCAAGCCTATTTTTTTCCTGATTTCCATGAAGAAGAAAAAAATTTTTAAATTAGGTTAGATTTTAATCTCTCATTGTACACTTCAGGCAACTGAGGATCAGAAAGTTCAGTAATTTCTTGTGATGCCACACACAGGGTAGAGGCAAAGTAAGGACTGAAGTCAAAATATCACCAACTTAATTTTATTATTTTATATTTTTTTATTCCTCACCCAAGGCTATTTTTCCACTGATTTATTTTAGTTTATTATTGTTTTTATTTTTGTAGAAAGAGTGAAAGAGAGAGGGAAAGACAGAGAGAAATATCGATGTGAGAGAACACATTGATTTGGTTACCTACTTCACACACCCCAACCGGGATAAGACCAGGCAGGAGCCTACAACCCAGGTACATGCCCTTGACTTGAATCAAATCTGGGACCTTTAAGGCTGCAGGCCGACATTCTCTTCACTGAGCCAAAATGGCTAGGGTCACCAACTTTATTTGCAAGCACTAACAAAATTATTCACATGCATTCAGTTAAAAAATATATTCACATACACACCTCAAAATTTTCAGTCTCTGAGGCAACTATCATTAATGACGTTTACATTATCAACTTGCTAACTCAAGCATAATATTTAAATAAAATACCACCTTAAATTGCATGAACACAATTTACAAAGCATCTACATGTCTACAATGTCATTTGACTTTGGTTTTCAACAATCAATAATTTTAAATAATTAGTCACTTCACATATTTCATTTGGAATTCTTTTCCCTCAGCTTTCACTCAACACTATTCTTCAGCAAGGTGACCATGGCTTGTTCTGTAGCTAATTTAAGGAACGTGCAAGAAATCTTTCCACATGACCAACATATGAGTTTTTTGCATATTTAAAGCATCACTTCTATATCTGTGTTAAAGATAGTTATGCCATAATCCAGAAATATTTTAAACAATGTTTTGTTTATAAACAAAATGAAACAACTTATCATGTGAATAAAATATCTATAGTCAAAAAACCAAAACCTAGAAGTTAATCTTACACTACTAGTTTGTAACATTTTCTCCAATTATGTTATAGGGAACACAATTCAAAACCAAAATCTAGTAGTAGGTTTTACACTACTAGATTTGGGTTTTGCACTTTTGAACACATTTTTCAAATTGAAGGGCTTCTCAGAAAAGCTGTTACATAAAACATAATGATATGCTTTACACATCCATGCAGACTTTATCTGCAGAAAATTTCTGGAGGCTGCTGCTCAACACGGAACACACCTTAGGAAGAACACAATTATACCACCTCTAAAAATAAATCCTATAGGCTGCTTGCCTTAGCTTTCCCACCTTTACACGGAAATTCAATGAATAACGCAGTTTCATACCGCAAAGATTCACAAGTCTTATTCAGCTACCCATTTATTTATTTTAGAGATTTCTAACAATATTTCTGAATATGTTGCTATTTAATTACTTTAAACTGTGGGCATTACTAAGAAGAATAAAGTAAATAAAATGACAATTTGAAATGTCCTATTTTAATAAAATATAAACAAAATTCCAAAATATTCTTGAAATTGTTGCATAATATTTTGTATTCTATGACATTTTTTACTTTATAAAATACTGTCACATGTATCCTTTTTATATCTCAAAATAATTTTTTATAATTATACTAGAGGCCCAGTGCACAAAAATTTGTGCACTCAGGGGCATTCCCTCAGCCCGGCCTGTGTCCTCTCACAGTCTGGGACCCCTCGGGGGATGTACACATGCTGCCTCAGGCCTGCTCCCTGGGCGATTGGGCCTAAGCTGGCAGTCAGACATTCCTCTGACAGCCTGGGAGCCCTCTGGGGATTTCCACTTGCGAGCAGGGAGCAGGCCTAAGCTGCAGTCGGACATCCTTAGTGTGCTGAGGAGGCAGAAGAGTCTCCCACCACCACCGCTTTACTGGCAGCCATTAGCCTGGCTTGTGGCTGAGCAAAACTCCCCCTGTAGGAGTGCACTGACCACCAGGGGCAGCTCCTGCATTGAACATCTGCCCCCTGGTGGTTAGTGTGTGTCATAGTGACCAGTCATTCCCAGTCATTCTGCTGTTAGGGTCAATTTGCATATTACCCTTTTATTATATAGGATAGAGGTCTGGTGCATGGGTGGAGACTGGCTGGTTTGCCCTGTAGGGGTCCCACTGGGTTTCCTGGCCAGCCTGGGTGAGGGGAAGAGGGCCATTTTCAGATTTACATGTTATTATTCAAAACAAACAAACAAACAAATGACAAAACTTGCACAGAAACATCCAGAATAATGTTTGACTAAATATCTTAGCATCATGGCCCAACCAAGTTGACACATAATATTAACCGAAAGATAATCTTGATTTTCTTAGCCTCCTTCTCTCTCTCTCTCTCTCTCTCTCTCTCTCTCTCTCTCTCTCTCTCTCCCTCTCCCTCTCCCTCTCCCTCTCCCTCTTCTCTCTTCCTCCCTCTGTCCCCTCCCCTCTCCTCCTCTTCTTCTCTCTCCCTTCCTCTACCTCTATCTCTATCTTTATCTCTATCTCTAACTATCTCTATCTATCTCTATCTCTATCTCTATCTCTATCTCTATCTCTATCATATCTATCTCTATTCCCTCTT
This sequence comes from Murina feae, assembly GCA_004026665.1. Classification (NCBI taxonomy): domain Eukaryota; kingdom Metazoa; phylum Chordata; class Mammalia; order Chiroptera; family Vespertilionidae; genus Murina; species Murina feae. The sequence goes on along the minus strand of PVJC01039384.1, from coordinate 280 downwards.
TCTCTCTCTCTCTCTCTCTCTCTCTCTCTCTCTCTTTCTCTCTCTCTCTCTCTTCTCTGTCATCTCCATACTTTCTCCCAATGGGTGCAGGAATTCCATTCTGTACTCGAAAATTAAAGAATCATAAAAAACAAAAAAAGAGATTTTATTTTCTGATTCCTCTAGCAAATGTCCTTGGAATCTCAACTATGGCTATAAGAATGCCAAGCCTGATGAGGCTGGGTCAAGAACAAATCTCTAAACATAAACTCTGGAATCTCCTGCTAGAACAAATGAGAGC
>PVJC01039383.1:0-16291 GCA_004026665.1 Murina feae | reverse complement strand
TTCTCTTTTTTGAGCTGTGACCAGGGCTGGGTGCAGCCTGCCTCCCAAGCTTGCCTACTGTCCATCTTCCTCCAGCCACCAGAAAGCAGGGAAAACCCTGCCTCGTGGTCAGGCCAGCCTTTTCCTGTTCCCTGATCCCTGGAAGGGACCTGGGAAGCCGCCAAGCAGGCCCCCAGCCCCCAAGAGCTTGCTTTCCCGCTCCCCAGTGGCCCCCAAAGGGCCTGGGGAGCCGCCAAGCAGGCCGCCAATTCTTTCCCACTCACCGGTCCCCTGCTGCCTTCCTTTCCCCCTTCCCGGTGCCACCAAGGGGTCTGGGGAGCTGCCAAGCAGGCCCCTGGCCCCTGCAGCCTTGCTTTCCCGCTCCCCGGTGCCCCACAAAGGGCCTGGGCAGCTGCCAAGCAGGCCGAGACCGCCCTGCTGCCTCTTTCCCACTCCCCAGCCCACCACCTTGCTTTCCCACTTCCTGGTGCCCTGCAAGGGGCCTGGGAAGCCCACCAAGCAGGCTGCCGACCCCCTGCCGCCTCTTTCCCACTCACGGGTCCTGGGTCCTGCGCTGTCCCGCCCTGCAGCCGCTCTGTGAACTTGGGAGGTCCCTCAGCCCAGCCTTGCCCTCTCACAGTCTGGGACCCCTTGGGGGATGTCCACCTGCTGGCGTGCCTGACCAGCCTGGGTGAGGGGCTTTAAAGCTGCCCATAGCTCCCATTGCCCAACGTCCCAGCAAGCCGGCTGGATGCAGGTTTCCTATAATTGATGCTGTTCCTTTAAGGTGGCCTTTTACTAACGAAGCTTCCTCTTTGCCTCACCTCGAGGCTTCTATAATGAAACAATTGTTACACTTAATTGTTGCAAATGTGCGTTTTTGCTTCAGGCCAAAGGCTAAGGAGCCAGCGAGCAGGTGGTTTCGCTTTCGCTCCTGCTGCAACGGACGCTGCCTAAACGTTTACTCAGGTCCCTGAGTGGCGGCCGCCATGTTGGCTGGGCTAATTTGCATACAGCCGGTCTGATTGGCTGTGGGCATCCCGGAGAAACGGTTAATTTTACTATTCCACTTTTATTAGTTTAGATAATAAGAGAGGAATATGCCATTATACCTGTAACTTCACGACCAGATCAGCAAGCTGCATCCCCACCCTCTGCTTAGGCAGATGCAAGGCCTTGGGTAGGATAGGATATAATAGGAGTGGATAAGAAAGGAGAGGGAAAGGATGGCAGGCCTACTGCAGACAGGCCTAGAGGAGAAAGAGAATTACAGAGGGGAACAAGCTGGCCAGGGGTAGAGGCCCGGTGCAGGCCTTTGGTGGGTCCAAGGCTTTCCGGGCAGAGGAGCTCCAGTTTTTTGGCAGCAGTGCCCAGGTTGTGCTAGCCTCGGCCATCCTCGCTGGACTGAGCATTCCGGTCAGGGAATGGGAGCAGGACAGTAGAGGGAAGGCCGGGGAAGAGGGGGTCAGCAAACACCTGGCCAGGGTTGAGCCCTGGGCTGGGGGTTAACGCACCTCCCCTCAATGGAAGCTTTAAGGAGGAAAGGAGGGCTTCTCCCTCTTGGTCACACACCCCTGCTTGGGCTTCCTCTCTCTCCAGCTTCATTCTCTCAGCTGCTGGGGCCAGGGTCTCCTGTGTGGGGCCCAACCAGTACCCTAGGTCTCCCTTCAGAGTCAGGGTGGACCCCTGGGAGAGCCAGGAGATAGAGACAGTGGGTGTTGGGTTGGAGGGAGCAGAGGTTTTGGTCAGTTTGGGGGAAGTAACCAGGTGGAGGTGGGGCGAAAGAAGGAGGGGGCCTCAGGGCCCTCCCCGTCACTATGGACAAGTGGTTGTGGGGTCCGCCCCCTCCAGGCAGGGGAGTCTGGGGGTCCTGGGGAGCTTCCCAGCAGAGGTGGTGGTGGTGGTGGTGGGGATCCTGGGAGGCCGAGGGAAGCAAGACATTGGGGACACTCTGCAGCAGATAATGACCAACATGCCCTAAACTGCCACCAAATGAAGCCAGCTCTTGTTTGCATCCTGGGAGAAATCAAGCAGAAGACCAGCCTCAGCATCTGAAGTTCCCAGGAGGAAGAGCCGGTGGAACCCCGTTTTATGGGCTTGGACAACATGCTTCTGGCAGAAGGTGTGGCTGGGCCTAAGAAAGGGGGATGGGAGTGGGGGTGGGCTCAGTGGCAGCAGCTGCAGCCACAGAAGCTTTGGGGGCAGTGTGTCCCCTGACAACTCCATCAAACACTCAGACTATCACAGCAAAGTTGCCCAGATTCGCTGTATCTACCACTTGGAGCTGGAGAATTATGAGCAGCCATGTAAGGAGTTCACAGCCTACGTCATGAACCTGCTGAGGGAGCAGAGCTGCACGAGGCCAGTGGCAACCAAGGAGATGGAGTGGATGGTGAGCATCATACACTGTAAGTTCAGCACCATCCAGATGCAGCTCAAGCAGAGCACCTGCAAGGCCATCATGATCCTGTGCTCCTGGTTCCTAGATGCCAGAGAGAAATGCCTTAACTTCAGCAAACAGGCCACCGAGGTCCTAAATGAGTATTTCTATTCCCACCTGAGTAACCCATATCCCAGTGAGGAGGCTAAGGAGGAGCTTGCCAAGAAGTGTAGCATCATTGTCTCTCAGATCTCCAACTGGTTTGGCAACAAGCAGATTTGCTATAAGAAAAGTATTGGAAAGTTTCAAGAGGAGGCAAATATCTATGCCGTCAAGACCACCATGTCTGACACCCAGGTGGGCCACAGCTGCACCAGCTCCCTGACGCCCCTTCCTCTGCAGGCTCTGGCAGCTCTTTCAATCTTTCAGGATCTGAAGACATGTTTCTGGGGATGCCTGGGTTCAGTGGAGATGCCTACCCTGCTTCCCAGGTGGAATCACTCCAACTCAATGAGCCCAGGAGGCTACGGAGATAACCTCAGGGAAGGCCAGATGGACAGCCCTCGGGAAATGAGGGCAAACAATGGCTGGCACGAGGCTGTGACCCGGTCCTCAGTGATGTCCCCAACAGAAGGACCAGCCAGCATTCATTCTGACACTTCCAACTGATCTCACCCCTCAGGGTCACAGGGTAGGGGCTCATAAGTTGACTCTTGATGAGAGGGCAAAGGCATCCAGAGGACAAGCCCCAGACACAGGAGAAGCACAAGATGAAGAAGGGCAAGTGGGGTCTCCCTACCCCAGCTGACTCAGTGTTGGGGTTACTGACTACATGGCAAGGAGAAGGGAATCCTCTAAGGTAAAGGTGGGGTCTGTCTCCCCTTTTTTTCCTTCTTTTCAATCTTTTCCTCTTCCCATTTCTTACACAGAAACACATCCAGAACCCTATCTTTCAGATACTCTCCCATAGATACATACACAACTATTCTGTTTCTCTCTCTCATAGATACATAAACAGCTATTGTTTCTCTATAGATACATATACATTCTCTCTCTCTCAGACACATATATGACTATTCTGTTTCACCCATTCTCTCTCCCCCACCCCTTATCTGCTCTGGAATCTGTGGAGACGCCAGCCTTACCCTACCTACCAGCGATGCCAAAACTGGGGACACAACTTCTGGACAGGTGACCTGGCCATGCCCCTGGGCCTTCCACCCCTCCTCCTCCAGACAACTTTATTACCTCATATGCAGCTCATCTTAAACCAATAGAATTGCTCAGTGGAAAAAAAAAAAGGAAGGAGGGAAGAAAGAACTTTATCAAGGAGTCAGTAGACCGCAGAGTTAAAGAAGGAAAGAGAATGTATGAGTGAACTGTAGGAGCTATAATGAAAATCAAGTATAGTTGTGTGCTGGGGACAGATTTTAAAAGTAGGAGTCAGAAAAGTAAAAAAAGATAAATGATAGTGAATAATTAGGCAGGTAGATAGATGAATATTAAAACCGTGGAAGTAAGTAGAGAAGAATGTATGGCAAAGGTAGGATGAGGGAAAAAGAGGGAGGGAAGAAAAGTTTTAAAGAGGGAGCTGGTAGAGCTTAAAAGGAGAATGGGAAGAAGGAAGAAATTGGGGAGGGAGCAAAGCAGGTCCAAGGGAGGAAGTGAAGAAAAAAATTAAGGTGGGAAGGAAGGAAAAGGGGAGGGTGGGCAGGGGTAAAGATAAAGGAAAGAAGGAATGTGGGGAGGGAGGAAGGAAGGGAAAGAGAAAGATGGGAAGAAGGATGAAGGAACAGAAGTAGGAAATAAGGAGGAAAGAAAAGTTTATAAATGATGAGTCAGTAGGAAAAAGTGTTACATAAAGAAGAAAAATTGTGTGAGAGGAAGAAGCCAATAAGGAAGTCAAATACAATTGTGCGTGAAGTGGATAAGGTTTTATAAAAAAAATTAATAGGAGCAACCAGGCCAGCAGGAGAGGGCAGTTAGGAGGATCAGGCTGGCAGGGGAAGGAAGTTAGGGGCATCAGGCAGGCAGGCAGAGTGGTTAGGAGCCAGAGGTCTCAGATTGCGAGAGGGATGTCCAACTGCCAGTTTAGGCCTGGGCCTATATTGGCAGTTGGACATCCCCCGAGGACTCCCTGATTAGAAAGGGTGCAGGTCGGGCTGGGCAATCCCCCAGCCCCTGTGCACAAATTTTGTGCATCAGGCCTCTAGTATGAAAATAATCATGTATATAGCACATAAATAAAAATTAAACTCTTATTTGAAAGGTGCTTTGTGAGATCAAAAGCTATCTTCACAGATTTTATTTTTGTATATTATATTCTTTAAGGCAGTTCTGATCCTCTTTCTTGTTCAAATAGATGGCAAATAATCATTTGAAACCTCACTTCATCCCAATACCTATATGTAAAGTATAATTATTACATTTGTTTCTCAGTATAATATGGTAAATAAAAGTTCAGTTTCAATTTTTTAATTTCCACAATTACTTAATCTCTAATGTAGTCAAGTTACTTAACTTCTCTCTATACTAATTCCTTCAACAGTAAAGTGAATATAATAAACAAAAATTGCTACAAAGTTCTTAAAGTGCTGAACACTGCTGTATGGTATATATGAAATATTAAAAGAGTAGATTCTCACAAAGGAAAAAAAACACTTTTTGTACTTATATGAGATAATAAATGTTAACTTATTGTAGTAATCATTTTATAACATATGTAAGTAAAATTATTTTGCTGCATGCCTTAAACTTATACAGTACTGTCTGTCAATATATCTCAATGAAGGTTGAGAAAAGTGCTAAACACTGTTCTATTTATAATTATTACTAGAGGACTGATGCATAAAATTCATGATGGGGGGGGGAGGGTGGGTTTCCCCTCAGCCTGCACCCTCTCCAATCTGGGACACCTCAGGGGATGTCCAACTTCCAGTTTAGGCCTGACAATCTGGGACCCCTTGGGGAATGTCAGACTGCCGGTTTAGGCCCAATAATAGACATCTCTCTCACAATCCTGGACCACTGGTTCCTAATAACTCACCTGCCTATCTGCCTGGTCTCCCCTAACTGCCCCCACTGTCAGTCTGATTGCCCCTAACTGCCCCCCCACTGGCCTGGTCACCCCTTACCCCTTACTGCCCCCCCTCTGGTCACCCCCAACTGCACCCCCCACTGTTGGCCTGGTTGCCCTTAACTGCCCTCTCCACCAGGCTGGTCGCCTCTTACTGCTTCTGCTGCCAGCCTGATCACCCCCAACTGCACCCCCTGCCAGCCTGGTTGCCCCTCATGGCCCCTCCTCTGGTCTGGTTGCCCCATGCAGCCTGCTGTTCAGTCATTTGGTCATCCCTTACTAACCCCCGTGCAGCCTGATCACCCCACATAGCCATTTAGTGAGGGCATGAGGGTTAATTTTCATATTACCTCTTTATTATATAGGATTGCCACTTTTGGTATTCTTATTATCTACTAGGGGCCCGGTGCACAAAAATTTGTGCACTTGGGGAGGGGGGAGGGTCTCTCAGCCCAGCCTGTGCCCTCTTGCAGTCTGGGACACCTGGGGGGGGGGATGTCCACCTGCTGGTGTGCCTGGCCAGCCTGGGTGAAGGGCTGAGGGCCATTTTCAGGCTGCCCACAGCCCCTTCAGGGTTTGTGCACTGGAGGGTGGGAGGGCTGGTGAGTGCAGGCATCAACATTTCCCACCAGAGGGCCCACGAACCCATACGTCTGGTGGGTCCTCACCGCTGAGGGGACACACCTGGTGAAGAGCTGAGTGGCGAGCCAGGGGTGGACGCTGGTGCAGGATCCCTCAGTGGGACCCTGCTGCTGAGCAAACACACCTGGGGTGGAGCTGGCAGTGGACTGGCTTCAGATGCTCTGCACTGTGCAGCAAATGCTCCTGCACACCCTGCAGAGGCCCCTGGGGGTGGACGAAGGCAGCGGACCCTGGACGGGTGATCCTGCATGCCCCCGAGGAGGCCCCCGGTGCAGAGCCAAGCAGCAGACTCAGGATGGGTGCTCCTGGACGCCCAGAGGAGGCCCTGAGCTGGACCCCCCACACTGAGCTGACACACCCGGCACAGCTGTGCCAGCCGTGGAGGCTCCCAGTGCAGAGCCACCCTGCCAGCCTCCATTTTGGCTGGGTTAATTTGCATACAGCCGCTCTGATTGGATGGTGGGTGTGGCTTAGGCATCCTGAAGAAACAGTCAATTTCAATATTCTGCTTTTATTAGTTTAGATAATTGAAACACTGTTGCTTTAAGCTGAGGCCTAGGCAGGTAACAAACCTCCTGTTTGTTTCAGCTCCATAGCTTCTATAATTGAAAAATTGTTACCATGACCAGAGACTCAGCCAGCCTAGGCAGGCAGTTGCAACGAAAGCCTCTGGTTTTCTCTAGCTCCGTAGCTGCCGGCCTCCATCTTGGCTGGGTTAATTTGCATACAGCCGCTCTGATTGGCTGGTGGGCGTGGCTTAGGTGTCTCGGGTGATGGTCAATTTGCATATTACTTTTTTATTATATTAGATGGTTAATAATATTTTTACCTTTACTAACTTAAAATCTCTTCAAGCATTGAGATTACATCTGACTCAATTTTCTATGCTTACTGTTTAAAAAATATTTATTGGATTAAAATGACTTATTCATTCATTCAATCAGTGCATAATGTAGATCAGGACTTTCATAGAGACAGAGATAAATCCCTAAAACATAAAACATTCTTTAAAAGAGTATAGTTTTTGCTCCACCTTTAATTTATTTGTTAACATTACAGGCTCACCACCTATCCAACCTTAATAATTTATTCCCTTATAAAGAAAAATATAGAGCTGCAAACTAAATTCCCAACAAATTAAAACTGCTAGTCAATTTGTTAAATGCGAAGGGAATATGTTGCAATCCTGAATTCAATTTTTTTACTTTTTATTTTTACTAGCCCATCTTGCACAAATTAGTTTAGTTATCTTTCAAAATTGTATATAATACATTAAGAGAAAAAGTAAAAGGAGAAATTAGGATAAATATAAAAATCAGAGAAATAAGTGGCAGCCATATATAAAGTAAGATGACACCCTTTCTGATGGCAAAGCATTTTCTAGAGAACAATGTACTATTAAAAACAATGAATTACTTTATTCATAGTGTATTGGTTTTCAATTGCTACATAACAAATTAAGAAATTACTGGCATAAAACAACATACATTTATTATCTCACAGTTCTGTAAGTCAGGAATTTAGCAGGCTTGACTGGCTTCTCTGCTTAGGGTCTCACAAAGCTGAAATCAAGATTTTTGACCAGACCCAAGAAAGTCAGTAATATTCAAACAAAAAAAGCAAAGCAATTTTGATACATAATAATCAAATTTATGAAAACCCTTCAAAAAATTTTAAACAAAAATACAGAAAATGACACATTACAAACTGGATAGAAACAATATTTTAAAAATTACATACTTCTTATAAATTGTGGAGGACAGAATTCATTGAAACAACATCTTTAAAAGGCTAACATCCATATATACAAAGAGCCAGGGGTCATCATGACCAAAACAACCAGATGGACAACCGAACGGGCTGTGTGAGGTGACAAGGCCAGCAGGGGGGTTAGTGAGGGATGACCAAATGACTGAACAGTAGGCTGTGTGGGGCAACCAGGCTGGCAGGGAAGGGAAGTTGGGGGTCATCAAGTTGGCAGGGGAGGTCAGTTGGGGACAAGATCAGGCTGGGAGGGGAGGGCAGTTGGGGGCAACCAGGACTGCAGAGGAGGGCAGTTGGGGCAATTGGGCCGGCAGGGGAGGGAAGTTGGGAGTGATCAAGCTGGCAGGGGAGGTCATTGGGGGCGATTGGGCTGGTAGGGAGGCAGTTGGGGGTAATCAGGCTGGCAGGGGAGCAGTTAGACATCATCAAGCCAGCAATGGAGCAGTTAGGGGGCAAACAGGCTGGCAGGCGGAAGCAGTTAGGGGCAATCAGGCAGGCAGGCAGGTGAGCAGTAAGGAGCCAGCAGTCCTGGATTGTGAGAGGGATGTCCAACCTGCCAGTTTAGGCCTGATCCTGGATTGGGCCTAAACTGGCAATCAGACATTCCCCAAGGGGTCCCAGATTGGAGAGGGTGCAGGCCAGGCTGAGGGACACTCCCCTCTCCCCTCAGAATATAAATTCCATGCACTGGGCCTCTAGTCCTATATAATAAAAACAAAATATGCAAATTTTTTGACTGCGAGTTTGACTGGGACTTTGACCACTCACTATGACATGTGCTGACCACCAGAGGACGGTGCAGAACATGGCAGGTATTGGGGGTGCAGTGCTCGTAGTGGGCAGCAATGGAGGCACTGCCAGCCCTGATGGGCCCCAATGAAAGTGGGACCGCAGCAGAATGGTGGAACAGGTGAGCAGGTAGCACCAGGCCAAGGCAGGTGAGAGTAGGAGCCTGATCACCCTGCCAATTCCTCCACAAATGGTGACCAGTGGCAGCGGGAGATGGGGCTGCTGCCCAGTTCCCAGGTGCTGAGGGAGCTGGGCAGGTGGTCTCAGCCCCAATTGATCGCCCTGCAGATGGTGACCAGCAGTGGTATCAAGAGGTGGGGCCACTACCAGGCTTCCAGGCACTGAGGGAGTTGGGTGTGGGGCCTGGCCCTGATAAATTGTCCCGCATATGGCAACCAGCAGCTGGTAGGCCCTGATCACCCAATTGGGGCAAGGCCCTGGGCTGGGATGGGGAACTGGGTGTAGGTAGCAGCAACCAACCTCCTGTGGCACCCAAGCAGGTGGCTGCAACCCCTTGCCGGCTACCTGGAGGTGGAGGTGATGGAGACAGAGGTGCAGTGAGAATGCAGGGTGTCCACTGAGCTCACTCTCACTCCCCTTGTTATCCTCCCCTGGGATGCCAGGGCTCACATGCCAGGGAAGCCCTCATGCTGAGGTGACGTGTGCCCACAAGAAGCCTGCCCTGCACCTGTGCAGCCTCTTCTGGGTGAGCGGGGCTGCAGACACTGGGACCATAGGGGTGGTTGGGCTTCTTGTGGTTCGCGCAGGAGCCAATCTGAGAGGCCAGCCAGGAGAGAGCACGCTGACCACCTGGCTTCTGTGGAACACCACTGGGTGGCCCAGAGGCCCATGCTGCACCCCAGCCTGTGGCATCCAGCCATGCTCATAGCATCTCCACATGGGGACTCAGGCACCGTGACTCAGGTGGAGAGAAATGCACGGGGGTCTGGGGGCCCAGGTGCTACCCATGGCCCAGAGGTCAGCTGGGACCTGCCCTTCCTCACTAGATGCTCGTGCTTTGATTGCTGGCCAGACCTAGGGCTGCACCTGTGCATGAATTTCATGTACCAGGCCTCTAGTTAATATATATGCACCCAATGTAAGAATACTAAAATGTATAAATCAACTACTAACATAACTAAAGGGAGAAACTGACAAAACCACAGTTATAATAACAGACCTAAGTAACCCATTAACAGCAATGGATAGATCATCCAAACAGAAAATCAATAAGAGAATATTGGCCTTTTATGGCATGTTAGATGAAATAGACATAATTAATAGCTCTGTGTCTCCATAGTCTTTTTTTGTGTGTGTTTCTTTTATTTTGTTTTATGGTATTCTATGATTTTTCCCTGTTTCCTTTTTTTATCTTATGTGCCTCAGTTCTAAACTTTTTCATGATTATCATTAGGTTTATGCAGCAGTAAGTTTCATATATGCAGTAGTCTATTTTCATCTCAGAACACCAGAATGTGCATTCTTTGCTAATGCACAGAGAACATTCTCAAGGATAAATCATATACTGGGATGTAAAACTAGCCTAAAAAATTTTAAGAACAATGAAATCATTCCAAGCATATTCTCCAAACACAAAACTTTGAAATTAGACATCAACTGCAAAAAGAAAGTGGGAAAAACATAAACATGTGGATATTAAATATTATTTTACTAAATGACAAGTAGGAAAAAAGAAAAAAGATAAGATCAAAAGATACATAGAGACAACTGAGAATGACAAATGGCATATCAAAATTTTGGGGTTAGAGCAAAAGTGGTAATAAGAGGAAAGTCTGGATTGTTTGCTAAGTGGTTAGATTTCAGCCCATAGACCAAAGGGTCATAGGTTTGATTCCTGGACCCAGTTGGGATGCATGTATCAGGATCAGGTGGGCAGGGACTGGTGAGCAGGCTGAACTGCTGACCTCTCAGAGAGAGAGAGAGAAGCATGGTTGCTGGCGAGGCCTGGAGAGAGAAGCAAGGTCTGATCCTCAGCCTCTGCAGTGGATGCTGATCAGCCCTTGCCTCTCTCTCCCAGTGTGGCCAGCAGCCATGCCTCTCTCTCTCTCTCCAAGAGGACAGCAGTTCAGACCTCTTGCCAGCAGCCAGGGGCATTTACTAATCAGCCCTGACTCTCTGATCAGGCCCAGAGATAGGCCTGGAGACAATGACTGGCATAGAAACCTACCAATTAGAACCAAGTCTGGTGAACAGCGAGGAGCCAATAGCTGCCTAGGAGGTGGAGCTTCTGACGCTGACTGGCATATAAACCAACCAATCAGAACCTAATATGAGCGAACTGCCAGGGCAGAACCTAAGGTGGGGACTGAGGAGGGGTTTTAAGAGCAACAGCTATTTGGTGTAAGGTGTAAGAAAGAGGTTCAATTTTTTAATGACTGATTCGGCAGTATAGTGCATGTGGCTGGCATCAGTCCAGATATAGGGATTATGTATTTTTGTCTGCCAAGAGCATCTCCTCCTGCTGAAAAAGCACCCCCCCCCATTTAAGCAATCCTATCCTATATAAGCTATCTGTACTAATAAAAGTGTAATATGTTAATTAGACTAGGTCTACCGGCCATCTTCTGGACATCTGACTTCCTTCTGGACAAAGCCATGATGGTGGAGGCTGAGGCAGAGGCAGTTAGGGATGATCAGGCCAGCAGGGGAGGGCAGTTGGGGGCAAGATCAGGCTGGCAGGGGTGATCAGGCAAGCAAGAAAATGAGTGGTTAGGAACCAGTAGTCCCAGATTGCAATAAGGCTGTCTGACTGCCAGTTTAGGCTCGATCCCACTAACCGGCAGTCCGATATCCCCAAAGGGGTCCTCGATTGGAGAGGGTGCAGACTGGGCTGAGGGAACCTCCCTCCCCACCTTGTGCAGGAATTTCATGCACTAGGCCACTAGTCCTATATAATAAAATGAAATATGCAAATTGACTGTCATGCACAAAGATGACAGTGCCCACAACAGAGGTGGGGTTTCTGTAACACAAGATGGCTGTGCCACAGCGGAGGCAGGGTTTTCATAACACAAGATGGCTGCACCCACAACAGAGGCTGAGTTCCCATAACGAGCCTTAATAAGCAATCAGCAGGGACCTGAGGCTGCATGATGCTGGGCTGGGGCAAGGGGCCTAAGGTTATACCTCCCATCTGGTGGGGCTTGACAGGGAACCTGAGGCCACGCCCCCCACCTTCCAGGGCTTTATGGGGGACCTCAAAGCATGCCCCCCACCCCAGTGCTGGGCCAGGGGACCTGACGGTATACTGGGGGACCTCAGGCTGCACCCCACCACCAGGCAGAGCTAGACAGGGGATCTCAGGTCGCATCACCCATCCAGCATACCCTCTACCCTGGTGTCAGGCCAGGGGACCTCAGGCCGTGCCCCCTGCCCAGCAGGGCTTGACGGGGGACCTCAAAGCATGTCCCATATGCCAGCACCAGACTGGGGAACTTGAGGGTGCGCCCCCCTGCCTGGCAGGGCTTGACAAAGGTGGGGCCAGCTGGGTCTGGATCTTGCCCAATGGGGTGAGGCTGGCTGGGTCTGGGTCTTGTGTGATTTTGAGGCACCAGAGGTGGGTGGGGACTTGATTCTGGGTCTCAAGGCATTCCCCAGACTCTGACAGGAGGAAGAATTTTATATGAATTTTACTAATTTTCTTTCATCTCTGACACTTCTATTATAGAGAAAGGGCAAATAGCAATATTAAAATATTTCCTCTAATTAATCTCCTTTTAATATGCACGAATTTCATACACCGGGCCACTAGTATTATATAAATCACTGAATTATGAGAAGTTAGAAAATCTAAATAGAACAATCAACAGTAAGAAAATTGAAAGTCATCAAAAAATAAAAGAGCAGGGAGAGGAACCAAGATGGTGGCATAGGTAAATGCCTACACTTGCCACCTCCAACAACCACATAAAAATTACAACTAAATACAGAACAACTATCATCCAGAACCGCAGGAAAGCTGGCTAAGTGGAAGTACTGCAACTATAGAGGTAAAGAAGAAAGCACATTGAAACTGGTAGGAGGTGCAAAGGCACAGAACGGGCTGGTTCAGCACCCAGGTGTGCCGCTTTTTTAGTTGGGAGGGAGATCCCCTCTGTAGAGGCTGCCTGGAGGGGCAAGGTGTCACACCAGACCCCCAGCCCAGGGTTGCAGAGCTGGGGAAAGATGTCCCTACAGGCCATAATAACTATGGACTGTAAAAACCAGTGCAGATTGGGGCTGAGTGACACACAGGCTGCTGGAGACCCAGCTGCTCCTCTTAAAAGACCAGTACCACGAACTGAATTTACAAGCTCCCACTTCCTCTGAGCTCTAAGGCCGGGTGAGGCTCTGGGGAACCCAGACACATACGGGGAGAAACTGTACTGTGTAGCATCAGGGCAGAAATGTGGGGGCAGCTTTCTTCCAGACAGAGGTGCTCTCAGCAGTCATTGTTCCCATGCTGGGATCTCCCTGGTATCTACCTATGAACCAGGAGATCACCGTTTGATTCCCAGTCAGTGCACATGCCCCATTTGCAGGCTCAAGCCCCAGGAGGGAAAGTGTAGGAGGCAGACAATCAACGATTCTCTCTCATCATTGATGTTTCTATCTCTCTTTCTCCCTTCCTTTCTCTGAAATCTATAAAAACATATACTTTTTAAAAAAAATTGTGACCTGATGTCTTCATAAAACTTGCTAGTCTATTACAGAATTCTGGTATGTTCTAGACACTTCACAACTGTCTACTTTTTAGTTTCTCCTATAAAATAAAAGTAAGTAATGGTTACAAGAATTTTAAGTCAGTTTAGAGAGATTTCCTCAGTTTTGATATCTGATCAACCTCAATTTATCATCTTTCCACCCCTGATATCTTATCACCCTGCCTTCATGACAATCCTGTTAGGTTGGTTTAGCAGAAATTATCTCTACCTTTGATATCTCCTCTTAGAAATTTTCCATCTTTTAAGTTTCTCAGCCACCTCCCTGGCTATAAATCCTCATTTGTTCTTGTCACATTCAAAGTTGAATTTAATTGCTTTCCCCCCTGTTGTAATAGGTTTGACACCTTTATGGTAGTTCCAAATAAAGTCTTTCTTGCCATTTTAACATGTCAAAATTTTTTTTCTTTAATAGTACAGATTTCTGAGCTGGCATTTTTTTCCTTTTAGCACTTGAAAAGTGTACTGTTTTCTTGTGACTAATGTGGTTTATCAGTCATAATGTGCTGTCATTCAAGTTTGTGTTCCCTGTTAGTAATATGTTATTTCTCTCTATCTGCTTTCTAGATTTTTTCCTTGTATTTAGTCTTATAAGTTTGACTCTGATGCGTATAAATATAAATTTCTTTCATATTATCATGTTTTGGTTTTATTCAGCTTCTAGAATCCATAGGTTTAAGGCTTTTGTCAAACTTTGAGAATTTTCAGGCATTATCCCTTTGAATATATTTCCAGTTCCACTCTTTTCTTCTTTTCCTTTAGGTACCCTGATGATGTTGAATTTTTTGTTATTATTTCACAAGTCCCTGTGGCTTTGTTCAGCTTTTTAGTCTATTTTATCTCTGGGTTTTAGATTGAGTAGTCACTATTATTCTGTACTGTAGTCCACTGATTTCTCTTCTGTCAATTCTGTTCTTTCATTGAGCATAATCAGTGGATTTTTACTTCAGTTATTGATTTTTTATTATAAAAGTTCAAGTCATTTAAAAAATGTTGCTTTTATTTTTATTTTTTTGCTGAAACTTTTTTCATTCATTTCATGCATGCCAATATGTGCTTATAGAAACATTGTTTAAAACTTAAAGACAATTTTGAAATTCTTACCAGATAATTTCAACACCTATGTTACCTAAGTGTTGGCATCAGTTGTTTGTCTTTTCTTAAATAAATATGAGAATGGATTTATTTTTAATATTATTTATATATTTTATTCCAAAAAGTATATTTTTTCCTATTAATATTCTGATCTTATTTTTTTAAAAAAAATAATAATGTGGGCAATATTTGCTAGACGCATTTGACTCTATCTATAACCAAACTTCTATTAAATTTAATTAAAGCCCTGGCCAGTGTGGGCTCACTTGGTTAAGCACTGTCTCATGCAATGAAAGATTACTGGTTCCATTCCTGGTCAGGGCACATGCCCAGGTTGTGGGTTTGATCCCTAGTTGGGGTGCATGAAGGGTGTTTCTCTCTCTCTCCCTCTCCATTCTTCTTCTCTTTCTCTCTCTCTCTCTCTTCTGCTCATACACACAAATAAAAATTTAAAAAGTCTTTAAAAATCTTTATTGAGATCATTATAGTTTCACATAAAGATATTAAAAATAAATATTACAGATATAACCTGTGTATCCTTTTTTAGTTTCCTTTGACAATAATCCTATATAATAAAAGAGTAATATTCAAATTAACCATCACTCCGGGGGAAAAAATGGCAGCACCCATAGTGGTGAGGCAGGATGCTGGTGGTGTTATCCTGGCAACGGGAGCCCAGCAGGTAATCAGACCACAGGCAGCACCCAGCAGGGCCTGCTGGGAGGTCACCATGATGACCCCTAAGCAGACAAGCAGGGGCCACAGGTGGTACCCAGTGCGCCGGCTGTGGAGGAGGGGGAGCCAGCAATGGGGACCCCATACGCGGTGCCTGGGCGGCAGATGTGGATGAGGGGATGAGGGGACGCAAGCCATCGGGGACCCCTCAAGTAGCACAAGACATCTGGGACTCCCCAGGCAGCATGAGACTCTGCAGGCAGCACCTGGCCAGGCCAGGTCAGGCACAGCTTGAGGAGGGGCGGAGCCATCGGGGACCCCTCAGGTGGTGCAGGTGCAAGCCATCCAGGACTCTGAAGGCAACTCGTGCCATCGGGGATTCCGCAGGTGGCACCAAGCCAGCTGGCTGGGCGCTGGCTTCGGAGGAGGGGCAGGGCCCACTGTGAAGTCTCCATGTTGACCCCCGAGGAGAGAAGTGGGGGCTGCAGGTAGCACCCAGCAGGGCCTGCTGGGCGGTGGTGGTGCAAAGGGGGAGTAAGCAATGGGCACCCGCAGGTAGACACCCGCAGGGCCTGCTGGGCCGTGGCTATATCTACCAGAGAGCAGGCAAGTGGGGCGACTAGGGAGCAAGCAATTGGCCCACAGGCAGCACCCAGCAGGGCCTGCTTGCCCATCCCCATGGTGTGGAGCAGACAGGCCCGGCAGAGAGCAGAGAAACATGTGGAGTGGGCCCAAGCCATCAGTAGCACATCTCCTGTGAGCTCCCGAATTGGAGAGGGTGCAGGTCGGGCTGAGGGACCTCCCCGCCTCCCCTCCCCCTTCCCCACCTACCCGTGCAAGAATTTCATGCATCGGGTCCCTAGTGTTTTATAAAACTACTAGTGGCTCAATGCATGGAATTCATGCATGGGAGGTGTCCTTAAGCCCAGCCTGCACCCTCTCTAATCTGGGACCCCTTGGGGGATGTCCTACTGCCAGCAGTTGGACATGCCTCTCACATTCCAGGACTGCTGGCTCCTAACTGCTTACCTACCTGCCTGCCTGATTGCCCTTAACCATTCTGCATGCCAGCCTGCTCACCCCCAACTGCCCACCCTTGCCAACTTGATCACACACAACAGCCCTCCCCCTGCTACCCCCCGCTACCCCCTCAAGCCTGATTGCACCCAA
>PVJC01039382.1:0-16291 GCA_004026665.1 Murina feae | reverse complement strand
TGGCTTTCTGTGTTAGGTGTCCTATAGGGCCCAGTGGTTCAGCCTCCCCAATCACCTGGGGTGGACACTCTTGTTGTATGCCTTTGAAGGCGGGGTGCACAGTCTTGTAGTTATGACTGGGCGGAATCACTGGGAGGAAATGATCTGCGGGCTTTTCTCCTTGTTATTTGGGGTTTGGATCTTTTGGAGTTCTGCCCCGGCTGCAGGCTGGCCGGCACATAGCTTGGGCGAGGTTGTAGGTGGGGTGGGGCGGGGTCTCAGAGTCACAGGGCGGAGCAACCCACAATGGCTGTTTTTCCGCGGCTGAGTCTGCGCGCGCCTTTCAGTCCCCAAATCTCCGCGCCAGTGACTCCTGCGAACGGCACTGGCTGAAAATTGCTAGTCTTCAGCCCCGCTGCCTCGCAGCCCGCGCCGCACTCTTTGCGACCCCGGGAGCCGCGAACCCGACCGAGCGCAGCCGCCGCTCCCCTTCACCCGCGCCGCCATGGCTCCGCGCCGCCGCCTCCGTTCCGAGTGTCCCTCGGTACCTTTCAATTTTGGCGCAGGGAGCTTCCACTCAGTCTCAAAGCACTCATTCTCTTGCCTCCTGGTTGCAAAGCCTCCCCTCCCTTGGTTCTGGAGGATGGCCATTTATCTGTATAGTTGTATTTAAAAATATAGTTGTGGAGGCTGCGGATTTAGGTATATACCTCATGCAGCCATTTTGGTTCCTCCCAATTTTTTTATTAATGTACCCAGTGCAAACTCAAAGCAAATATCTAGGGGGAATAATTTTAATTGCAGGATTCTGTGTGTGTGTGTGTGTGTGTGTGTGTGTGTGTGTGTGTGTGTTTTAGGGAAATGATTCTTCCTAAGGTGTATAGGTTAATTGGCCATGGATTCTTATTCTTAGCAAGTAAGCTATGAAGAAATATAAACTAGCAACCCACAGTATTCAGTACGAGGAGGAGTAAGATAAATCAGCAATTAATTAATGTGAACTACATGTATCCATAGACATAAGTCTAATGAAACAAATATGTAGTAGGGGGAAGAGAAAGCTGAAAAGAGTTCTAATGCCATTTGTGCAAAATTTAAAACATACAAAATGTTACCATTTTACTTATGTATACATACATATATATAGTAGAAGGATAAAAACTTGAACATGGAGGACAAACTTCAATTTTGGGATAGTGGCTCTCTCTGGAGCTCAAGAGAAATAGATGTAGGACCAAAGGAATTTTCACTGTACCTATAATGTTTCATTTCTTAGAAAACCAGCTCTGTAACAAACATGAACAATAGCTTATAAGCATGTCAGAGCATTATGCAAATGTTAAAATGAATGAAATTGATCTATGTGTACAGATACAGAAAGAGCTCTAAGATATATTAAATTTGATAGTTCTGAAAAATTATGTATTGTGTAATCACTTCTGTGTAAATATGAAAAAAATGTAAATATAGCTAAATGCTAGTATAGGCATATAAAATTTCTTGAACCACCCACAAAAAGAGAGAGAGGAATTGGCGGTCTGGGGTTGGAGGGTGGATTGTTTATAGGTTTTAATCATTCACCATGTACAAATTATGTATTGCTCATTAAACATAGTTTTTGAAAAATTCATGAACTTAAAATAAAACCCTATAACTTGTATGATCTTCAGATTAATGTTCTTTGTGTATTGAAGATTACATAACATTTATTGGATTTTCTATTAATAAATTTTCCTGCTGAGCCTTAGTGACGAGCAAACTGGCAATTAGGGAGGGGTGTCACTTGGTGAGCTGTCCAGCAGAAAGATTTTTTTCATTTGCCTCAAAGCCAATAGCTATACCTGTGATTTCTTTGCTTCCTAGGTTTGCATCTACCAAACCTAGTGCAGACTCTTACCTGTGTTAACAAATTATATACATTTGTGTATACACTTATTCCTTCATTTGTTCATTCAGTTATTCATGGAACAAATGTTATTCAAGAACAACTATATTTTACTGCAAACGTAAAGCTTTTTGAGTACTTTTACTTTCAATGGATTTCTCTGGATGACCAGAAATTTGGCAAATGTGGCTTGACATCAAATATGTAAACATCAGGATTATTATTCATTCATGCTTGCAAATACTCAGAAAAATTATTTTCTTCCACAAATTAATCTTTAAAAATATATTTATTGTTGAGAGTATTACACATGTTCTTCCCTCCTCCCACCATCCCACACCCTACCCCACCCCACCCCACCCCACGCCCCCGCCACTGCTCTCCTCTACCCTGATTGCATACCACCCCAGGCCTTCACCACTCTATTGTCTGTCAATGTGTAATGCATATATGTATATGTAAGTCCTTTAATTAATCTATTTCTGCCCTTCCCCACCCTTTCCTTCCAAGATTCCTCAGTCTGTTCCATGTTTCCATGCCTCTGGTTCTATTTCATTCATCAGTTTATTTTGTTCCCTAGATTCCTTATTTATTTTTAAATTCAATTGTTAATAGATATGTATTTATTGCCATGTTATTTTTCATATCTTTGGTCTTTTTTTCCTTCTTCTTCTTAAAGAAAACCTTTCAACACTTCATGTAGTACTAGTTTGGTGGTTAGGAACTCCTTTAGCTTTTTCTTGTCTGGGAAGCTTTTATCTGACCTTCAATTCTAAATGATAACTTTGCTGGGTAGATTAATCTTGGTTGTAGATCCTTGCTTTTCATCACTTTGAATATTTCTTGCCACTCCCTTCTGACCTGCAAAATTTCTGTTGAGAAATCAGCTGATAGTCATATGGGTGCTCCCTTGTAGGTAACTAATTCCTTTTCTCTTGCTGCTTTTAAGATTCTCTGTTTGTCTTTAAACTTTGGCATTTTAATTATGATGTGTGTTGGTGTGGACCTCTTTGGATTCACCTTGTTTGGAACTCTCTGTGCTTCGTGGAGTTGTAAGTCTGTTTTCTTCACCAGGTAAGGGAAGTTTTCTATTATTATTTTTTCAAATAGGTTTTCCATTTCTGGCTTTCTCTCTTCTCATTCTGGTATCTCCATGATGCAAATGTTGGCAAGTTTAAAGTTGTCCCAGAGTATCCTGACACTATCTTCGTATGTTTTATTCCTTTTTATTTTTGCTCTTCCAATGTTGGTGTTTTCTGTTTCTTCATATTCCAAATCACTGATTTGATTCTCAGTGTCTTTTACTCTACTGTTGATTCCCTGTAAATTATTCTTCATTTCAGTTAGTGTAACTTTCAATTCTGACTAGTCCTTTTTTGTGTATTTGATGTTCTCACTAATTTCCTTGAACTTCTCACTAGGTTCCTTGAAGCTCTCATTAAGTTCCTTGAGCATCCTTATAACCATTGTTTTGAACTCTGTATCTAGTAGTTTGTTTGCTTCCATTTCATTTAGTTCTTTTTCTGGAGATTTCTTCTGTTTTTTTTTTTTCATTTATGACATGTTTCTTTGTTTCTGCATTTTGAGTGCTTCCATTTGTTTGTTTACATGTATTACATAGAGCTGCTATGTGTCCTAGAATTGATAGATTGGCCTTGTGTAGTAGGTGTCCTGTAGGCCCAGTGGTCCATCCTCCTCAGTCACCTGAGCTAGGCCCTCTAGGTTTACGCCTATGTGAGTTGTGTACACTGTCCTGTTGTAGTTTAGCCTTGATTGCTGCTGGTGTCACTGGGAGGAATTGACTCCCAGACCAATTGGCTTTGAGGACCAGCTGTGGCAGCAGCACCCCTATGGAGCAGGACTTACTTCAGTGGGACTTTGGTGCTCACAAAGTCTGTGCTTTGAGTGTGTCACTCGTGGATGTGGTAAAGTTGCAATCTGGCATGTTCTAAAGCTGTCCACTGGGTGCACTGGTTCTGGGGCCTTCTAGGAGGTTCATAGTCAGCCATGGCTTGTGCTCTGTCCAGGGTCACTTGACATAACCTACAGAGTGATATTCAGATGGTTGCTACTTGTGTTGAGCTTAGATGTGCCTGGAGAGGCTAAGATGTGAACCTTGGCAAGCTGCTGCTTGAGCCAGGTTAAGGGCCACTTATCAAGAGGTATGGGGCACACTGAGTCCAGTTGCTGCTTGATTGAGAGATTTTAGGAAAGTCTGAAACCTGAAATAGAGCAGGCCATTCTATCTAATAAAAAGGGAATATGCTAATTGACCCTCATGCCATAGCAAAGATGGCAGTGCCTACAGCCAAAAGGTGGAAGTGCCCAGTCTCCTCAGCTCTGATGAGGAGGCAGGCAGGCCTGGCCACTTGGCGTGCTGGCCTCTGGAGTCCTCCAGTCTCCTCAGCCCCCAGCCACCCAGGGCCACCCAAGGCTCAGGTAACCTGGGCCAGCTAAGGCTTGCACTGCTGGCAGTGGCAGCAGCAAAGGTGTGATGGGGGGTAACCTTCCCCTGATTGCTAGGTCATCTCCCACCCCTGAGGGCTCCTGGACTGTGAAAGGGGGCAGACTGGGCTGTGGAACCCCCCACCTCCCGTCCAGTGCATGGATTTTCATGCACCAGGCCTCTAGTTCATATAGAAAAGACACTGCAAACAGCTTTGATAAGGCTGCAAATTGGGTGGTGTGGGTTCTCTGGGAATCACCAGGGCAGGTAAACAGTATGGACCAGGTTGATAGAGACTCAGATATAGCACTTGCCAGTCAGCTCTGTGAGGGGGAGGTCCCAGTACTTTTGTCTGGGAGAAAGCTGCCTTTGAGTTCTTGCCATGACCCCAGACAATTCAGTTCCTCACCATATGGCCCTGGATCCTTTCAAGCTGTTGTATCCTTTCAAGCACTGGAGTTCAGAGTTCAATTAAGTCTGTGTGTGAGTCCTTTAAGAGGAACTGTCTGGGTCTCTGGCTCTTCTGTGTCACTCAACCTCAACCCCTGCTGGTTTTTACAGCCTGATGTTATGGGGACTTCTCTTCCCAGCACTGGAACCTCAGACTTAGAGGTCTGGTGTGGGGTTGAGACCTCTTGCTCCTCACAGGAAACCTCATCAAAGACATCCCTCCTGATAAAAAAAAAACACACATGCCACATATGAATGCCAGACCAGCCCTTTTCACACTTCCATCCCTCCTACTATTTTCAATGTGCTTTCTTCTTCAATTCTCTAGTTGGAGGACTTCCATTCAGCCAGATTTTAGATGGTTCTGAATTGTGGCTGTTCTGTATTTTAGTTGCAATTTTGATGTGGTCATGGGAGGATGTGAGTACCAGCATTTACCTACACTGCCATCTTGGTTCTCCCCACAAATTACTTTTGATAAAGTTGAATGATGATGAAGGGAAAATATGGTCTTAGTGACAATGACAACATTTATTAGTGCCTAAAGCCATTTCCTCCTCTCCTTTTCCAATGACAACCATTCTTTCTTGAATTGAGGTAATAGCCTCTTCACTGGACATTCTGCCTCAAGTCTTTTTCTTTACCTCTAACTTATCATTTGCATAGTCTAAGACACAAACATGACTATACTACTACCCTATTTAAAAACCCTTTAATGACTTCTCTTTGACCTTAGGATAAAATCCACACTCCTTAGTATGGTGTACAGGGTCCATTTTCTGTGCATGTCTATATCTCCAGTTCCTCTCCTGTCACTTAGTGACACATGCTATTCCCTCTGATGAAAACACTTCCCATCCCTTTAATGGCTTGAAAGATTTTTTCTCATTCTTCAGAATTCAATGCATTATAAAGTTTAGTGAAATAATACATGGAAAAGATTTTGGAAGAACAAAAACTATCCCAACCCAGACCTATCAGCTTGCTCAGTGGCTAGATCATCAGCCTGTTCACCAAGGGGTCTCAGATTTGAATGCCTGCCATGGGCACATACCTGGGTTGTAAGTTTAATCCCCAGCCCTGGTTGGGGCAAATGTGGGAGGCAATCAATGGCTGTGTCCTTCTAATATCTATGTTTCTCTCACTCCTCCCTTCTCTCTCTCCCTTCCACTCTCTCTAAAAAAGCAATGAATAAAATAACCTCAGGTGATGATTAACAATAATTAATAATAATAGTAATAATTATTATTATTACTCCAATAGTTTACTTCCCCTGCAAACATCTTTCTCTGTACTACATTTACAGGTTATACAGAGTCTTACTGTTGCATTTATTATGTTACTATTCTATTCTTTTGTTTACATGTCTGTCACTTCCACTGCTCATTGACCTCCTCAGTCATGGATTCAGTTTCCCAACTTTCCTTTTCCTTTTTATTCCCAGTATTTAGAGTACTGCCTGACACCATAGAACCAAATAGTGACAATGATTATAGTTTGTTAACAGATGCAATGATCTTATTTCAGAAAGTGTTTTGTTTTATATTATGCTCACATAGCATTATAGGATGTTCACACAGCCATCAAAAAAACAGGGAGAGGCCTCACTAAGTGTTATACAAAGGAGTTTAGTACCTCCAACCAATTATTTTTTGTACAGCCTAGGAAGCACATAAAACATTTTAAACCAACATTAAAGAAACTTACTCAGGAGGCCAGATACAATCTGTCCACCAAGGATGGAAAAATAACAACATAACTGGTTTAAAAAAACTACCTCTGATAGCTTGTGTAAGACTTTTAATTTGATTATAAAAATTAAGCTTTAACAGTTGTGATTTTAATTAGAATGTAGAATTCACATAAAGTTGACTGAAGGGTTTGGGGGAAGGTAAATTAGATGTTTCAGGCTATGTTTAATGATGTAAAAAAGAGTTCTACTTCCAGTTTTAGGAGCCCAGCTATCTTTGAACTTAAAGACAAAACTATTCTCAATATTTATGACCAGCAACATCATTAGCACACTTCTCAAATATGATATTAGCAGGGAGCATGTAGATTTATAGTTGATCAAGAGTTCCCACACATTTTATTTGACTTCCACAAATCTATGAGGTCAGCATGGCAGGAATTATTCAAAGTAGAAAAAAAACGGGATTCAGTAAAGACAAGTGATATACTAGACAGCAAGTGCAGTGGGATATCCAGTTCTAGAACATAGATTTTCTGTCATTAATTTCACTGTGTACCATCCCCAAAATATTGTTTGGTGCTTTCTGCAGCCTCTGGAGGCTAGCCTAGATGAATTGGGGCCCTGACCCATGTGACATATCAGATACTCCAATATCCAATTTCACACCAGTAGTCAGCACTCACCGAATGGAAGTTCAGAATGTGATGAGAGTCCAATATTGATCTCTCAATTAAAAAAGCAAAGCTCCCTTGGGAGCCAAACTTAAAGATAATTGGTTTTCTTATTTGAACTGTGTCCACCAGTCCCTACTTGCAGAAGGTTGTAGGAGCGTTTAAAAGAAAATATACACTGGGAAGTATTATGCTCTTTCTAAACCAAAAGGAGGTCACTGCAGGAGCTAAACATGCTTTGGGCACACTACCTGAAAACTAAGTGTCTTTAGGTGACATATTCTTAGTTCTGCTTTTTGGAAGCCTGGTGGGCTCCAGGGAAGTTCAAGAGAAAAGTGTAATTGTACAGATATAAAAGGAAAAATTGGAAAGCTATTATTCTTAAAATGCTATTGGATTTTTTTAAAGGACATATAATAGTGTACCTATCATGCTGTTGCTGGATCTACGCCTGGTCAAATAGCATAGTAGTGATATAGCAAACCAGCTACCAGTCTTAGCAACCAACTTTGCTCTCCACTAAGTATTTGGGGCTCCACATATACAGATGCAACAAGAAGACAGGCTCTGAGGAAGCAAAGTGAACATCTCTACCATGGGCTCATCGTAGCTATCTAAGGATGGCTTAAGTTTTCAAACTCAAATGGAAGGAAAAATATAAGGTAATTATCTTGATAATCACTATCCACACCCTTGTTTACCCCCTTTTCTTCTAAAAAAATTGTCTTTTTTTCATGCCTGAAGATAATGCCTCCACTTGTGAATTTTCCCCATTCTATCCCCTCTAGCTTCCTCTGAAATCCTCCTTGTTCCACCATTCATCCCTTTGCATGTCTTTCATATTTCCTCCTCTCTGGATTTAGGATTTTGGTCAAGCTTCTCTTTCACTAAAAAGCAAAAAACTAGACTAAACAAGAATATATTATCTCAGTCCACTCTTCTACCTCTAATTTTTTACTTTCCTCCTTTACCTTATTAACAATCTTCTTGAAATGGTAACTCACATTGGTTGCTTTTATTTTTTATCTATCCACCTCCCATGCAGTCAGGATACTTGCTCCAGTACTCCAATATCCATTGTGCCTTCCTTAGTAACAATTCTGATGGCTCCTTTCTTCCTCTGCACCCATTTTTTAATTGCCATATTTTTCTTTTATCCAAAAATGTATACGCTCCCCCTATTTCTATCCTCGGCCCCCTATTCATTTTGCTCAATCTTTCCAAAATCAATGGGCAGCATGGTCCTCTGGTTATTGGACATTTTCTCACATTATTCCCTCTGCTTGGAATGTATTCTGTCTCTTCTTCTCCTAAGAAGATACTAATTTACTGGACACTCACCATAGCTCTGAAACAGTTTACTTCATCCTGCCCTTCAAACCCGTTTTTCCTAAAGTAAGTTTTTATTATATCTCCATCATTGAAATCTATCTCAATTTTTTTATATTTGTTGTTTAGCTCAGATGGTGATGATCTCCATATTGTTTCTATTATCCAATTACCTGACAAAAATTCCTGGATCATAATAAAATTATCATTTTGTAAATTCACATTTACATCAACATGCATAAAGTTAACTTTTAATCTCCAGTAGAGTTATAATTGAAATGCAAGTAAAATTTGGTAGTGTAGTAATCATCATTCTTAGGTTTCTCATCTGAAAAGTCAGATGAGACAAATCAAAGACTTACTCCAAAATACCTAACAAGATAGTTGAGAAGATTAAAAATAATGGATCTGAAAGTTATTTGAAAAATATTAAACTCTTGACATGTAAATTACTAAATTGAAGGCAAATTTTTCTTCAGGTACTTGCATATTACACATTAAGGGAGGGTAATGAAGAGAGAATAAAAGACAGCAAAAAGTATATGAGCATGCTATAATGAAAGGAGCAAGAACTAGAAAATGCAACTTGGGTGTCAGTTTGTGCTCTGCTACTGACTAGATCTGAAATCCTAAGGAAGACACTTTAGCTGCCTAAATCTTCTTTTTCCTGTTACAAAATTAAAGGAAGGTCAAATCATATTTTTAAAGTACTTCCTATCTTTAATATTTGTGGAACAAAGTGGTAGAGACTTAACACATCATATAATCTTAATTTCTAAATATTGTCCAACTCACTTGCCTCTCTTTTCTTCCATTTTTTTTTTCATTTGGCAAATTCCAAACCTGATTGAAACCAACTATTTTCCTACTCAACTCTGGTAGCTAACCATTGTAAGAGAAAATCATGCAAGAAGACAGTCTGGATTCACCATCTTAAATGTAATAATCTCAAAGATTAAATTGTCATCCAATACTATCTGGAAATTGTACTATTTGTTCTAGTAGGACAGCTTTCTTATTTATAGACATGACTATTTCACAGTTTTTCCTCTGTCCTCAAACTTCCCATATTTCTTCCTCTACCTTCACTTTTACATGATGATTTTCTTTTCTAACTTCATTGAGAAAACAGAAACCATTAGAAGCAAACTCCATCATCTTTCTAAGATCAAGTATAGTAACTTAGTTACAATTGTATCCGTTTTCTCTACCCTTCCTCTTGTTAAAAGTATGAAGTGTTCTTGCCTTTATCAAACATTAACCCTTCTACTTGTGGTCTGTATCCCATCCCTTTCATTTCTAAAAGATTTTACTTCCAAAATTAGCTCCTCACTTACTTATCCATCATTAATATTCTCTCTTTGCTGGATCATTTTCATCAGCATACAAAAGGTAGGGTCAGTGCTCATTTCTCTACAGTTATCACCCAATTTCTCTGTTGCCCTTCAGTCTACATACACTACTTCACTGAATCTATTATCCATGTAACCATGTATGAGAGACTGTTTTCTGTCTTTATCTTAACATTACAATAGTTTTTTTAAAAAACATTTTTGTTTATTGTTTTTTAAAAGACAGGAAGGGTGAGGAATAAAGAGATAAAAACATCAATGAGGGAGAGACATCAATCAACTGCCTCCTGCATGCCCCACACTGGGGATTAGAGCCCACAACCCAGGTATATGCCCTGACTGGGAATCTAACCAGTGACCCCTTGGTTCACAGGCTGACGCTCAACCACTGAACCACACTGGCCAGACTTCAACAGCTTTTAACACAATCAGCAATTCTCTTGAAACATGGGTTCTATATTCTATTTCCTCTTGGTTTTCATCCTACCTCACTAACTCTTTCTTTTAAATCTTCATTTTTATATCTTCTCCTCTGTCAGGCCTAAGACAAAGAGGTCATTAAAACTCAGGGTAGGCCATTATTCCTTATTCCTCTCTGTAGTTCATCTTAGTCATTCCCATGGCTTTGAATATTATCTATATTTTGATGAATCCTAAATTTATATCCCATTCCAGCCTTCTTCTCTGGGATGCATATGCTGAAATCCACCTGTCAGTCTCTCCTCTCTACTCAGACTTCTCATAAACATCTTCAACTTAATACCTCCAAATTGAAGTTGTGTTTTTCCTAAACTTTCCCTCCACACTATAATCATTCAAATAAATCCTATTCGTTACTCAAACTAGAAACCCAGGAGTTATCTTTGATAGTTAACTATTCATCACTCCTCACATCCAATTATTAGTAAGTCCCGGCATTTCTACCTCCAAAATGTATCTTGAATCTGTTTCCTCTTCATCTTTTTTTTGCAACCATTTTATTCAGTTTTACTATCATATCTCACTTGGTTCACTAAAATAGTGCCTTAACTGTATCATTCAGTCCATGAAGTGCTCCCTCTAATTCATATATTATACAGTATCAAAAGTTATCTTTCACTGTAAATTTGATCACTGTCCTGCCTAACACCCTTTAATTAATTCCTACCATATTTAAAATCTACATTAAATACCATCGCCTACAAGAACCTGGATGACCTTGCCCTCTTATTTTTTCACTCCTCTGTTCTTCATCCTTATTGTTCTCTCTCTACATCTCCACACTCCACTTTATATTTTTTCACTTTATTTCAGTTTTTCTAACACTCTAATTATGTCTCCCACCCCCATTCCCAAGTCTTGTGTAACTATCTCCTTCCCACTTTTTTAGGTTTCAATTTTTTTGTTTTTTGTTAACCATACCAAACATACATACATATAGCATATTTCTTATTTTGACTCTTTGTTTTTCATATTCATAGTACACAACTCAAAATTATTTTATGGATCTCTTCTTAGTTTTCCTTTCCAACTAACACATGAACTACATGAGATGATGTATTTCCGACTTTAAAAATTCTTAACTATTTCACTGTTTTATTCTAAACACCTTTTCAAAGACTTTGACACATGCTAGGCACTCAAAATATTGTTAAATGATAGATGAATGAATGCATTAAATGGCTGATATGGCCTGGTGATTGCATAAAACATGTTGCCCACAATTAACATGCTGAGGGAACTGACTGTCAGACAAGTGATGTGACTTACTCAAAGACACATGGATATTAAGTATCAAGCTGGAATTTATATTCAGATATGTCTCTTTCCACTATGCTGTACCATCTCCTTACCATGTCTAGTTCATCCTCACTCCACTACGCCTCCTCTAATAAAGCTTAGAAAGCTTGCTATCAAATAAGCTTTAAGGATTATATATCCTTCAGCATAATGAAATTAAATTAATATAATTTAATTGGTATAAAATTCCTCAAACAGGAAACACATTTGATCACAGACCTTATATAACTTATACATAAGTGAGTCATAATATTCATTGTTATTGATAATACCAATAGCAGCAGTAGAAAAAAACAGAGCAGAGCAAGATCTCTAAGGATAGGACATTTTCCTTCTTTTTTTTTTTTAAAATAAACATCAGGGAAAATGTGCATATTTGTGTGTCATAGTTCACAAAAATGCCCATATGTAATGCATGGGCCTGTTTCAAGGGTCCATGCATTACATATACGATGGGATAACTGAAATCGTAGATTATCTTTCTAAATGACATCGGGAAGATTGTAGTCAAATGTATTAATTAAGATTAAGAATCCTGAACATCCAGAAGGAAGCCAATTATGCTTGATATGAATGATGCTGCTAAGCAATTTGATTTTTTCTAAATATAACATTTAATCAATGGTCATTCTTAATATTTATTTTATTTATATCTAAGTCACAGCTAACACTGAAGAAAATGTAACTCAAATTTCAAAATGCATCCTTTTTGGTTTGGGGGATGTCCATGGTCTTCAATTTCTTCTTTTGGGGTATTTCTGGTCATCTATGTGGTGACTCTCATTGGCAACATTGTAATCCTAACTGTGGTGTCAGCTGATTGCTCCCTTCACACACCCCTAGATTTCTTTCTTGGCTACTTTTCCTTCCTAGATATGGAATACAACACTACCATTGAGCCTGTGATACCGAAGACATTATTATCAGCTCATGTGCCTATTTCTTCTCAGGTTGTGCTTGCCAATTTTACTATTTTGCTGCCTTGGTGGTTACAGAATGTTTCTTCCTGGTTGTCATGTTTTATGATTGCTACATAACCATCTGTAACCCATTGCATAACTCCAGCATCATGGACTACTGAGATTTGCTTACAGCTAGCTGTTGTCTCTTGGGTGGCTGGATTTCTGGCACCCCCTCTTCTCGTTGTTTTCATTTTTTAGTTAACAGTCTGTGCTTCCAATGAGATTAACCACTTCTTCTGTGATTGGAAGCCCATCATGAAACTGGCATTCACTGATACTCAAGTAGCTGAGATTACCTTTTTTATATGCACCTCTTTACTTGCCCTTAACCCCTTCCTGCTAACTCTAGCTTCTTATATTTACATTGTCTCCACATTTTTTTGAGGTTTTCTTCTACCTCAGGGAAGCAGAGAGACTTCTCCAATTGTTCCTCCTATCTGACAGTGGTCAGTCTGTATTATAGGACACTGAGTATTGCCTATGGCTTCCCATCAGGGCCTCGGTATGAAGACTTATTAAAGTTTCTTTCTCTTTAGTATACAGTACTTATCCCTGCCCTAAACCCTATCATTTATATCCTAAAGAACAAGGATGTAAAGGTAGTTCTCTGAGAAAATTGGTGCAATAAGGAATGTATACTTTATCAAAGAAAATATTTTGTTTTAATGACATTTTTATCTCATACAAAGAAAAGAAAAGTTTGATTTTTGTAGTGATTCTTGGCACTTTCTGAAAACGCCAATAAAGTAGCAATGTTTTTAGTGTTAATGGATAGTTATAGTGAAATTGATGCATTTTTCTTTGTCTCATCAATGTTCTACACATTAATAAACAGAAAATGTGTTAAGCTTTTGTTTGCTATGCATTTTGTAGATGCCAAAAGCTATGCTTAGTTCTTTGCATTGATTATTGTGCTAAATCCTTTCAGCAACACTGTGAGCTACCTACTGGTATGATCTCCATTTTACAGATATCACAAATGAGTCCCAGCGATTAATTTACTTGCTCAAGACCATCCAGCCAGGCAGAAATGAAATCATAATATGAATTTGAGCCCAAGGTCTGCTTAACACAAAATCTGTGATCTTTATAATAACCAAGGGGAGCCCAGAATCTTGGAGTGTCAAATTTTTTTTTCTTGAATCATGGAAGACATCACTGCAGATTATTTTCTTAGGGGAACATGAGTGAGATGTGAGGTGAGAAGGATAAAAGTAATGTAATGCAATCTAAATCCCAGTCTGCCTCCTTTCCCCAACTAAAGTCTAGATAAAAATGCATGAGATAAAAATGTATGAGATAAAAATGTCATGAGATTAAAATTTGTTTTAGTTTTTTTTAAATTTTAGGTTTATTTATTAAAACAAAGTATTAAAATCAACCTAACTGGTAAAATATATTAAAGTAATTCATGCAGTAAAATATAATGTATCCATAAACAAACAAAAACAACATAAAATAATGAGTCAACTATGCGTTGATATGAAAGATCTCTATGATCTATTATAAGTAGAAAAAACAAGGTATCATCACTGTACACTAATCTACATAGCATATGTTTAATTTAGCATTTGTTACTATTATCCAAGATAGAAGAGTTCAACATCCATTGAGCATAACAATACCTAACAACATGATGAGTTACTATTTCGAGAATAGAAAACTCAATGAGGAAAGATATGAGCTGCATATCTGATGTTCTTCTCAGTCCACTATGGCCATACAAATATAAAGGCTATCAAGGGGATGGGCATGAAGTGAGAATGGGTTTCTAGGCTCTTCCTTACACTGTCACCAGAGTGATCTTCCTGCAATGGAAATTTTTTCACATCTCTCTTGTGTTTAACCAACCTCTGACAAAAAGATCACCAGCTAAGAATAGAATAAATGTCTTATAATATTTATTACTCTATGACTATAAACATACTATTTCCACTTTTACCTCTGCCTCACCTCTTCTGGGTTAACTTTTAATCCTTCAAAGCCCAAGTCAAATATCAAATGTCAAATGTCACAAATTCTGTGAAATATTCTGATTCTTTATTACCCCTTTAAAGTTAGATTTTCCCACCTATATTACTAAAGCACTTCGAATATATTTCTATGTGAGTATTGATGACATTATACAGTGATTATTTTTACATGTGTGTCTGTATCTCCACTTAATAATAAGTTCCTTAAACACAAAAACATGTCTTACTCATTTCTGTCTCTACCTCACTTTCACCTCTAGTTCTTCTCAGCACCTAGAATGTGATCTGACACAGAATAGGTATTCAAATAAACATTTAAAAATAAATACACAGAGAAACCAAGATAGCGGCATAGGTAAACACAGGAATTGTGGCCGTGCACAACCATTTCAAAATCACAGTGAAAAGAAAAAACGGACACCACCCAGACCCACAGGAAGGCTGGCTAAGTGGAAATTCTACAACTAGAAAGAGTCTGATACTCAGAGGAGGTGCGGAAATAAAGTGCTGAGGTAAGCGGAAAGGGCTGGCAGTATTTTGTGCCAGAGGGAGTCACAAGCTCCCGACGGCTCTGAATTTCAGTTGCAGACGAGTTTCTGGGGACTCAGAACCACATGGGGAGGAGCTGGACTGTCTGGCACCGTCTGACACCATCTGGCACCATCTGGCACCAGGAGGAACTCCAGAGTGGCTTGAGATCCGGTGCCTCTTAGGGCAGGGCTGAGAAGCAGCCATAGCTGGTTGCTCCGCCCTGTAGAGTCCCTGAGACCCCGCCCCACCCAAGAGACTTTTGCATATAAAAGGCTGAGTAGCCTCAGGCAAAGGCTAAAATAGCAACTCCTTGGAGATACAAGAGCCAGTGGTCAGAGTGGTACCATCCTAAATACAACTCCTCAGATTCATAAGGGACACACTCAGGGGGCAGATTCAGTGAGCACCAAAGCCCCACTGAAACAACCCTTGCCCCATAAGGGTGTCTCCAGCACAGAAGTTATCCCACTGTAGACACAGCTGATTCTCATAACCAAGTGGCTTGGAGGTCAATTCCTCTCAGTGATCACCTAACAGAGAAAGCCACTCTATCAACCCAGAGAAGCAGCCAAAATGCAGAGACAAAGAAACAGATCACAAATGACAGAAAAGGAGGAAAGCAAACGATAGGATATAGAGTTCAAAACTACGGTTATAAGGTTTTTCAAAAATTTTCTAGAAACCGCTGATAAACTTAGTGAGCCCTTCAATAAATCTAAGCATACACTGACTAAAATAAAGACTAGTATACAGAGATCCAACAACAGACTAGAGTAACGCAAGAATCAAGTAAACGATTTGAAATACAAAGAAACAAAAAACAGCCAAATGGATAAGCAAAAAGAAAAAAAGAATCCAAATATATGAAGACAGTGTAAGGAGCTTCTGGGACAATTTCAGGCATCCAACATCAGAATTATAGGGGTTCCAGAAGAAGAGAGAGAGCAACATATTGAAAACCTATTTGAAGAAATAATGACAAAAAACTTTCCCTACCTGGTAAAAGAAGTGGACTTACAAGTCCAGGAAGGGCAAAGAATCCCAAACAAAAGGAATCCAAAGAGGATCGCACCAAGTCACATCATAATTAAAATGCCAAGAGCAAAAGACAAGGAGAGAATATTGAAAACTGCAAGAGAAAAGCAGTCAGTTACCTACAAGAGGGCACCCATACGACTGTCAGCTGATTTCTCAACAGAAACTTTGCAGGCCAGAAGAGAGTGGCAAGAAATATTCAAAGT
>PVJC01039381.1:0-16290 GCA_004026665.1 Murina feae | reverse complement strand
GGGTCCTTAAAATGGGCTGATGGCACTCTGGCTGAGTAGCTCAGTTGGTTGGAGCTTCTCTCCAAACACCAAGGTTGGCAACAATACTTTCTTCCTTTCCTTTCTCGGGTGTCAAAATGTCATGCCTTGGCCAGTGTGTTCAGTGGTTAGAGCACTGGCCCAGGCACCAAAGACTCTCAAGTTTGATTTTCAGTCGAGGGCACATTCCTGGGTTGCAGATTCGATCCCAGCCAGGATCAAGACACTTGTGGGAGGTAATCAATCGATGTGTCTC
The DNA here is from genome assembly GCA_004026665.1 of Murina feae. Classification (NCBI taxonomy): domain Eukaryota; kingdom Metazoa; phylum Chordata; class Mammalia; order Chiroptera; family Vespertilionidae; genus Murina; species Murina feae. Next base: position 16,016 of record PVJC01039381.1, on the reverse strand, counting down.
TCTTTCTTACATTCTTTCTTTCTAATTCCCTCTCTCCCTCCTTCTTACCTTTCCTCCCTTCCACTCTAAAAAAAATCCTCCAGAGACGATTACCAAAAAAAGAAAAAAAATTTCATGTTCCTCACCCACTTATCCTGGATAAAAACTGGCCACAACACAGACTTAACATATAAAACTCCTGAGCCACCATTTCCTGTTTAAAAAATCCTACATGCTAAGATCTCTGATCCTATGAATTAAACATACTTTCAACTGTCCTTCAAAGTTCTCACCAATTACTTATTTCCCAACACACTTCTATATTAAGATAACCAGAGCTAATGCGGCACACCACTGATGGGGGGGAGGGGGTCTTTTTTTGGTCTTATTATTATTATTATTACTTAAAATATTAAAAAGAGTAATCGGGACTTTTTTTTAAAACGTCACGGGATGTGGGACAAAGTGTTAAAAATTGGGACTGTCCCGCCAAAAGCAGGACGTCTGGTCACCTTATAAGCTACATCTATTTTAACTCTACTGCTCAAATCCCTTGCTTTTTACTAAAATTGGTTCAAATCACCTAGAAAATATATCACTACCTCTTCCTAGAAAATATCACTTTAGTCCTTCTCATCACTCTATTGATCCTCAGTATTAAAATGTGTTCATGTGTATGTGTTTGTGTAAATATCAATCACTGGCCATATCAGAACACTTACAAAGATTCTGTTCAACAGTGTAACTTCCTGAAGGGCAAAACTGTTTCTTCTCAACTGCCTCGTTTTCAAAATAAGTAGATTGAATAAAATTACAACTAAGCTCACTAAAATGTCATTACCTGAAATCACATTTAGTGTTCTGCACATCTATACAGTCTTTAAATTCTAATCTTCCAAGAAGTCGTAAAGAAGGCCCTGCCTTCCCTGTCTCCCTCTTTGAAAAATACTAAGTTAAAGGCAGTTTTTCTTTGATTCCCACCAGTTTGTGGGGGCTTACATTTCAACCACCTCTTCCAGGCTAGTAAGATGTAGCCATATTTCAAATTTAAGTAAACAAGATTATAATAATTTTCCCCTACGTGTCTTTATTATTCCTACTAGAGGCCCGTTGCACAAAAATTCGTGCACAGGGGTGTGTGTCCCTCAGCCCAGCCTGCACCCTCTGACAATCCAGGACTGCTGGTTCCTAACCACTTGCCTGCCTGCCTGATTGGCCCTAACTGCTCTGCATGCCAGCATGATAGCCCCCTAACCACTCCCCCGCTGGCATGATCATCCTCAACTGCCCTCCCCTGCCAGCCCAATCACCTCTAACTGCCCTCCCCTGCCAGCCCGATCATCCCAACTGCCTTCCCCTGTGGGGCTGAGGGGACTGGGGGACTCTGGCTGGATGAGGTGGGACTGAGGGGACTGAGGCTGGATGCTGTGGGGACTGGATGAGGCAGGGCTGAGGGGTCTGGGCACCGCCTTCTTGTGGTTGTGGGTGCCTTCATCTTTGTGAGAGTGTGACAGTCAATGAGCATATTCCCTCTTTATTGTATGTGGGTGCTGCCATCTTGTGAGGGCATGGCAGTCAATTAGCATACTCCCTCTTTATTAGACAGGATAACAGTAGTCTCCCAATTTGGGATGGAAAAGACTAAAGAAAACACTTCAAAGGAAAAGAATAAGAGCTTGTCTGTGTCTTCCACTGCAGACTCTCCCGTAAGGACTTACAGCTTGAACAAGCCACTGTTCTCCAGGAGGCTCTATCTGTAACAACTTTTTTTATTTGTTTGTGTTTGAACCACAGAGTTAGCTCTGTTGTGAACTACAGATACATATCAAGGAGGGCTTCTGAAACTGATGTCTTGGGAATTAAATCCTGTGAAGACAGTTTCAACTTCATGTTCCAAGAAAGGCTGGTTTTATTCTAAGGCAAGAGGAATTCCTGACCCCAAACACAGTCAGTCACGCTGTTTCCCTTGTCCTTATCAGAATGTGTTTGTCAAGATGCAGAAGGACATGTGAGTCTGTACAGCCAAATAAACTAAGATATTGGTCTTCTGCAAGCAGAAAATCACACTTGTGAAACTTTTCTCTTGTCCATGTCTTCCAACGAGCAAACAGTGGCACAGTTGAGTTAGATGCTTAATTGCTAAATCATTATGCAATGAAGCCCCAACTCTTCCATTTGGGAAAACAGGCTGATCCAAGAGTGTTTCGAGCCCACTCCACATTCTGTGGCTCTTCCTTCGATGTTTTCAGTAGAGAGATCCACTTGGAAGTATTTCAAGTTCACTACCTGCTTTTTACTAGTGGTTAAGATGCTGACTACTCTGTCCAATTCTACAAACAGTGTAATAAAAATTTATTTATATTAAAACCACAATAAGCATCCGCAATATCATATGCCTATAACAATCACGGAGTTTAGGAAAAGGGGTAAATGCTGCATGAGAATTATAGTCATGGCACACAAGAGCAAGCCAAATAAAAACACAGCCCAAAAGAAAAACAGTCCAAGTTATATTCTTTTCCCTGGTAGCCTCTCCAGGAGTCAGTGCCCTAATATATTTAACCCCTAAGATGATGAAGAAAGGAATGAGTCCCTATTACATGACAGGTACTGCAACAGGCACATTATCTGACTTGGGGTGGTGAATATACAATACAAAATACTACAGATGATGTATTATAGAATCGTACACCTGAAGCCCATATAATTTTATTAACCAAATTCAGCCCAATAACTTTAATTTAAAAAAATAAAAGAAAAATGCTGTTTTCCAAAGCTGTGGGATGTTTTTTTTATTTAACTACCATGCCCACCATGTAAACTAAAATGAATCTTGGCTAGACTAACACCCACACATACATACAAGACTTGTCTTCTCTTATGAAAAATAAATCTTAAACCTAACATAGCATTTGGTCCCTGACTTGAGTTACTTTTCAGGGTTTATATTTTATGGAGTTGTTAGATTTTTCTGTCATCCAACTAGCAGTTTTTAAATAGACATGCAACATTCAACATAGCTTCTCTGATTGTATTTCATTGTTATCAATCCCATATGTTGCATGATAATTTCTTTTTTCTAGACCTAGACACTTTTTTTTTCCCTGAAAGCCAATCCTCCTAAAAAGATGGGTATATGACACCTAGAACACTTAAATTAGCTATGGAGACTCACACACAAGAAATAATTAATCTGAATTCCATTTATTTTATTGGCCGGCCAAGCTTTTGTTTTACTTTCTTTACACTAACCAAGGAGATTTTAAATTGGTTATACTTTCAATCCCAAATTTCATCTTTGTTGATTTCCTGATCTCACATACTACAAACATACATGTGGGCAAATGATAATTATGGCATGTCTGGAAAGTAAATAAAAATCCAGTCTATGAAAGGTTGCCAAATAGCAGGTTCTCCATAAAATTACTATCACCTTCTAGATTCCAAAAGGCACTAGCTCCCGAGGCTCTGACTGCAACACTGAGAACATGTTGCCCATCCATCCCATGCCCAGAAACCAGTAAGACTTCCCCTGCCCCAAAAGTAGAAGCCACCAACAAGCGGCTCTCTGAAGCTCTGACAACCCTGGTCCCATGTGTCTGCATTAACCTGCAGTATCTATTTTCTTCTCCCTCCCTCCAGAGACTCCATCTCTGCATCTGCCACTCTAATTCAAACCTGCATCCATCACCCACTTAGGTAAACCACATGGCCCCTGCGCCCTGTGCACATCTGAGTCTGTGACCCTTTCACTGCTAGGTAAGAGGGGAAGCAGGCCAATTGCTTCTGATTTCTGAATGACTGTCTCAGAAGAAGGATGAGTCAACAATGCATGACACCATTCCCTATTTTCTCTCAATTTAAACACAATGTTAGCCCGACTTCTTATTTCCCCTAGTATCTGGGTTGATCTCATCTGAGTATGCTTCCCACTTTCTAGACAAATCTTCCCCTTTGCAACGCATCAAATGCTAGCATTCAGGCATTTTGCCTTCTCATTTTGGCACTGAGGAGAGAAGACAGACTTCAGGGCAAATTTCACTGAAAACTGGTTCCAAGGTTTCCATGTCCGTCTCTTTCATCCCGGCCAAATTTAAGGCAAACATCCCTCTTGTTTGAGGTATACATTTCATGAAGGCTCCAGCTTTTCCCTCCCCACACATCCTACTATGTCTTTTACAACAGATGTGAGTGATGCAGAGCTGAGTAAATAGTCTCGAATTGGCCTGCTTTCATAGATAAATCCAAGAAACAGTCAAAACGCAATGATCTCCAAGGACCAACTATATAATTCTTGTAGCTGTGATAATGAATGACCAGGAGGGGATTCCTGTGTCACTTTTTGTTTCTGTTGAGTTTGGGATTTTTTACTAATAGACGATGGTATCCTGGCTGTTCTGTCGCTGGGGTTACAAATATAGTCAGTTTCAGACAAAGTGACAAGACTACAAAAGGGCACAGTCAAGATTTACTTGTTCTAAAGAAATGGAATTGCCGGGGTTTGGCTAGTTGGTGTTTATATAGAAATAAATGTGGATGTATTTTTTAAAAATGAATTTATCGTGTGTGTGTTTTTGAAGCAGCATCAAATCAATCCAGCAATCTGCTGCAAGTCAGGAATGGTTTCATAATGGTTACACCTTTGCTGGGCTAGAGCATCTTCCTCACTGCGAAGAGGACTCGCTGCCGTTAACCCACTGCTTTGCAGCTAGGATTTCCCTTGTCAATATCCACTCATTCTCCTTCAATCAACCTTTACATCAACCTATGGAAGCAGGCGTGGAAGTACTAAATTACACCCCAGGAAGTTTATATCCTGGCTCCACGTCAGATACATAGTGACAAGCCCAATACCTAGCCCCACAGTGTCCAAATATTGTCCACTCCAGATTCGTGGGGTATATGAATGCTGTGGGCAGAGGGGACTATCTGTCCACCAACACTTCCACTTGCTCTGCACGCTGTCAGCTTGCCAGGGGGGACTTTGTTTTCCACCCAGGACTGCACACCCCAGGCCTTCTGCATGTATGTGGCATACTGGGGCTATTTCTCACTCCCAGAAACACGAGGAGGGAGTAATGTCCATCCCTTCTGGGCAAAGGTGGCAAAGGAAGGGAGTATTTTCATCCCTCTTTTCCCATCTATTATGCTAGTTAGGTTCATGGGGCTCCAAAGCCTCAGGTAAAGTAAGACACCCAAAAAAAAAAAAAAGGAAAGAAAAGAAATTTGGCAACTCACCTACCTCCAAGAACCTCTACACTGAGCTGTACCATGAGTGAGACTCATAATAGGCCAATGAAATCCTAGTAGATAGCATTTACTCCGAACTTTGCCATCAGATTTACGTTTGAGGACGTGGGTAAGGGCCTGAGTTTTTAAGCGTGGGGATGCAACATGGCATGGTGTTTACTATTTCAGGTATCTTCAGTGAAAGAGGTCTTCTGGTGGTAGTAACAGGGTTTTTGGTCACACCCTATAATACTTAACGCTGTGTGCAGCAGTGGAGGGAACAGGACATGGAGGGGACCGTCTTGGAGGTTTGAACAGCAGCCCAAGCAAGTCAAGGAAGTGTGTGGTGGCGGCAGCCTCCTCACACCCTGAGCACCCTGGCTTATTTCCAGAAAGGGCATAGTCGGGTTCTCGCTAAGTCCAATAAAGAACCACACAATAAAATGCATGAATATCACAGCAACTTGCTGAGGACATAATCACCAATTTAGTTTGTTCAATTAGTTTGTTCAATTTTTCATTTCTTTCACTCCCAGGTGATGCAACTAGCTATACCTCTCAGTCCCACCATGAAGAAATTAAAAATGCTGGGAAATCTATATTCAAGAAAGATTGCCTAGAACCCCCTCATCTCATTTTACCGCCTACCTGTACACATACATAATGCACCATGACTTGTTAGGGCTTTTGTTTTTTTAAAAACATTTATACTTGGTCTCTTTGAAGTTCTAACAGCAATTTACATCCCACTAACTAGTCGGGAAAAGTTTATCTTCGCTAATATTACTCACGTATTTATCACCTGTAACAATAAATCCTAAGCACAAATGATGGAACACAAAAAGACACCATGGTGTAACCAATATGGGATAGCTGAATATGATTACCTGAAATGTATACAGAAGTTAAAATAAATCCCAAAAGATTTTTCCATGACCCATCCCATCTACCCTTAAGCAAGTGTGTGAGGAAAGCCCAGTGAGGGGTGGGTATGCCCAGGTATCTCAGTAAAGAAATCTAGGCCATGATTCCAGTGCCTCCATGGAGACATTCAGTGTAAGAACCACTAGGCTGTATGTCTGTCTCTCTCTCCTGGCCGTACATGATCTAGATGTTTAGTTACTGCGCATGTGTTTGTGGACTCTGGATGAGAAAGACAAACGTGGGTGCTCCAGTCTGAGGGGCCCCCCCAGGGATTAGTATCACATTAACGGTAATCCTACAGCTGGCCTACCCAAAGGATTCCCACCCAGGGCCAGGCTCCAGGTTTCTGAATAAGCAGCTCATGCTTTCCCAAAGTGCCATGAATAATTAAAGCAGCTAAGCCTACCTGTCTAATTATGACCAATCACAAACCAATCAGCCACCTGAAGCCAACTTGCAGCCCAAGGGGGCCAGCAGGTGGCGGGCAGGTTAACAAACCCACTGCTGTGTTCTGCAGGGCTATCAGTCCTGTGGGAAGGCCCCACCATCATGAGGGTGCCCTCTAATCACCGCACACAACTAAAATCAAAGGCCAGTGGGGATCCAGATTGTGGCAAAGCTGAAGAGGCACTGGAGTCTCTGTGTGCTAGGGAAGGCACATGAGATCAAGTGTCGAATTCTTATAATATACCCGGTTTGACTCAAAGGGATTAAAATCTCAAATTCAGATTCAGCTGCAACTGGAAACACGAAACCCAAACAGGCAATTTTCAAAGATCGTATACAATCCGAATGCCTCCATCCACCCACACCCTCTGGCATTTGTAAATTTTAAACGAGTGATCTGATATGGAAATTCATTGTACATAGCTTCCTGCTATACAACACAGCCTGCAAAAATTTACATATTTAACTCTTTCCCTTCTCTCTTGCTCTTCTAGGTCAGTGTTCTGTTATTAATGGCTGCTATGCTACTTACCAGCAAAACGCCAACAATTTGAAGAGTGCTACTAAAAATTCAATGGAACAATTATAGTTAAATTTCCTACTACTCAGTTTGCCATGGCCAGCCAACTTCTCCCTCATAAATGTCCTTCTGTTTCTACTCAAAATGGGCTTTCTCCTTACATGACATTAACAGTACCAGTTTCCTCTATCATGTTAGTAATAATTCACTGTTTGACCTTGCATTTGAGATCTTCAAAGCCTTGGTGAAGTAGGGTGGGACAGAAATTTTCTCCAGACTACATCAGCCTAATTTTCTCCCACTGCTGTCTACAAAGTGTTCTCTTCAGAAGGGTGGGGCCAACAGTGCTAAGGACTAGAAGTATCCAGTAATGAGGGGAAGGGAAAAGCTGACACCCGTTTATCAATCACTCTGATCACAGACTCAGTCAAGTAAGACTGATGGCCCACCTATATGGTGATGTGTTTTCCTCACAGACCCCTAGGCCATTATTTTACATTTACCAACATTTTCTGTCATCTCTCAACCGAACATGATGCCCATGGTCAGACCCACCTCCATATCCTTATTACACTACACTGAGCAGGTTCCCTAAACAAGACAAGACCTCACATTCTCAAGTTAACCCCACAGTTGGGTTAGTTTCACTCTTGCAGACTGACCTTTCCATTTCCTCCATCCACCTTTAGGTCTTTCGATCTATGGGCAAACAGTTACCTATATGACTTCTCCCATAAAACAAGGACATGCCACTTCTTTAAGACAACCTGCATCCTGTTCATGCTCCAGTAGATAAAAAGGACCCAACATATAAATTATACAGTAAATGAGAAAGAAGCTAATACAATTATACACATGATTCTTTTTCTGGGTCTCTGCTTGGTAGCACGTAACTTCCTTTTTCTTCCTGAGTTCCAGAGATGCCTGTTCTTCAATACAGAGATTTCTGAATGCGCAGTTACGACAGGGCCTTAAGTGACCTGTCACACGTATTGAGCACCTGTGAGGTCCAAGATCAGTTCTGGGCTGGGTATCTACAGAACCTCACTAAACGCTAAAGGCACTTTGAGGTAAGTTCTGTGAGCACAGCCAAGGCAGAACTCAAACCTCGGTCAGCCTGACTGCAAGACAATGTTTTGTCTGCTTGGCAGCCTGGAAAGTTCTTTCGAAGCCGGTTTTCAGCAGAAGTCTATGCAACTTCCCTATATCTTCTCCCACCACAGGGCTCAGGAGCTACCAGGGAGCGTTGTCCAGTTGTGTTCCACTTTACTTTTGTTATACTCTCAAAAAAAGGCTACCCTAGTTAAACCTCAGAAAGAACATGCAAAGACTTGAATTTATTTGACGACAGAGGAAAATCTACTTAGCCTGGAGGCCTGCTCTCAGGAGGGATTTGCCTTTCCCAGGCTAAAGGTCCTGCAAGGTGTAAATTTAGAGCTGTGAAGAAGCCATCTGCTGATGCATCTGGAGAACAGAGGGAGGAGACAGGAAAGGACAGGAGGCAGGCAAGGCCCCTCACTGTCTCGCTGGGTTGTGTGTGTGTGTTTCCTGGTGCATCTTTAGAACAATACTCTAAATTAACATGGGTGTGTCAGACTCCAAGAAAGCTGGCATGGCTTTCCCATGATGCTTCCGCTCCACTTTGAATTATTGCAAAATCACAGAGTGATTCAATCATGATGTCAAGCTTTAACATGCAACACAGGCAATACTAGAATGAAAGCGAAGTGGAGATGAAGACTGAAATCTGAGACTGTAAAGAACAAAGCCACTTGTCCCTATTTGTGAGAAAAAAACATATTTAGCATATGAGGGCCAATACTGATAACAAGACCATAAATCATATTTCATCATTTCATATAGTAAGAGCAAAAGAGAATCTTTTTTCCAAAAATATTCAAACACTTTTCAGATTTAAAATTTTCCTATTTAATCTTTAAAATAGGCACATGGAATATTCATTTCTTCTACTTAACCCAAGTACTCCAAAGCTTACATAACGGTAACACAAATTATAGTACTTCAACCTGAAAGTGGTATAACTGATGTTTAAACAAGTAATTCAAAATCACACTGGTTTTAAAAACATGTTGCTCATTTACTGTGGCAGCTAGAATGAAATATATTTCATCTCATAATATGATCCATAAAGAAATTAATCTTTCTCCATTTGCTGAAAAGCATAACCTCTTGGATTAACTGTGTGCACATGCAACAAGTTGGCAGACAAAACACAGTTTAAACTTTCGGTTACTGAGACAATGATAAGTCATCTTAGATTAACTCAATTTCTCTTGAATCTAATCTTCAAAGTTTTTACACCATTATCTCGATTGAACCTTATAATGAGTTTATGAGGGTAGGGATTAATTTTCTCCATTTCTGGATGAAGCAACAGTGAACTATTCAAGGAAGATGATTTAAAGCAATGGTTCCTGTCCTAACCGGTTTGGCTCAGTGAATACAGTGTTGGCCTGTGGACTGAAGGTCCTGGATTTGATTCCAGTCAAGGGCACATGCCCAGGTCGAAAGCTTGATCCCCCGTAGTGTGCGTGCAGGAGGCAGCCAATTAATGATTCTCTCTCATCATTGATGTTTCTATCTCTCTCTCTTTCTCCCTTCCTCCCTCTCTGAAATCAATATATACTACTATATATATATAAATAGAAACACTCACACATAAAGCAATGGTTCCTAAAGTTGATATTTCTTTCTTCGTGTGATGAAGAAAGTAATAATTGACCTAAAAAAAAGAACCATTAATTTCCAGATCCCGTAGAAAGCAGAAAAAAAAAATCAGCCAAAGCATTGTGCCCCAAAAGTCACCTCCCCCTTTGTAAAGCAAAACACAACCACTCAAACAGGTGCAAAGCAGTCTGGGAAATGCATTCTTTTTGTTTCGTTTTGTTTTCTTATTAATCCTCACCCAAGGATACCCTTCCATTAATCTTTTAGAGAGGAAGAGAGAGGGAAAGACAGAGAGAAATATCAATGTGAGAGGAAACACATCGATTGGTTGCCTCCTGCATGCGTCCTGACCAGGGCCCGGGCCAGGGAGGAACCTGCAACCAAGGTACGTGCCCTTGACCGGAATCAAACCCAGAACCCTATGGTCTGCAGGCTGATGCTTTACCAACTGAGCCAAACCAGCTAGGGCTGGAAAATGCATTCTTAAGGTCCATTTTTAAACATCATTGAGCAAAAAAAAATTAAAAATTGGGGTTGTGTAATGGCATGATTTGCTGAAATAAATCTTGAATCAAACCTTTAAAGAAAGGACTGGAATTAACAGAAGTGCAAGAAGGTATACAGACATTTTCCTCCTGCCTCACAGACCTGGGCTCTAAGCCATCAGGAGGCCAATAGGAAATGATATTTCACTTTTGTCCCAACTAAATGACTTGAGTAAAACAAATCGGACACAATGTTCATTTAGCTCATATCAGAACAGGAACAAAGAGAAGTAAAGAGTAGAGTGTGCCAAGGAACAAAGACTCACATAGCCCCGAGTTCAAAAGCTGACTAATTTCCTAAACACAGGCAGATTACCATCTCTCAACTTCTACACAGAAAATGAACACCACTTTACTATGCGAGTGAGAGGATAATTAGTCATTGTTTGATAAAACCAGTACTACAAAAATCCCAATATACCCACTGCTGGCAGTACACGTCTGCATATATATATATATATATATATATATATATATATATATATATAGCAAAATCAGGTCTTGGATTCCTATAATACTGTGTCAATTCAGACACAAATCTGAAGAATCACTCTAAACACTTAGAAATTAAAAATGAAAGCAAATTCCCCCAAAATTGAAGACCACAAAAAGCCTTAGGGGGGAACGAAGAGAATGGGTCACTGAAGGGATCAGCCAATAAATGCTAACCACACTAATTTGGCAACAGTTCTTAACTGCCAGTCAGCAGTAGTTGGCAAACTGAAACACTAAGCTTTTAGCCTCTTCTCCCTTGAAACTGCAATGAAGCCTCTATCTCTAAAAGGACATAGAAAAGAAAAATGAATGGCTAGAGGCAGGATGTTATCAACAACTCACGCTCCAGTTCTCATAGTAGGCCCTTCAACAGACTCTAATAAGGAAGCAGGAGTTGAACCACAATGTAAGGTAGGGGCAGGGGCCCAGGAGGGACTACTCTGCATGGGCACATTTCAATGGATAGTGCATGCTGCCTTGGGCTTTAAACATTTTCATGCAGCAATGCTACATAAATCTCTAGACACACCACAAAAACAGCACTGGACATTAGACGAAGATGTAGGGGGCATATTGTAATAACTAGAAACACCTCCTGCCCTACAACTTGACCTTTTGCCAACTAAAGTCACTAGTTATTTAAGACCAATAGCATGTTACAGAATTATAAAACACAATTTAGTTAAAGCACAAGGTTTTTCTATACACTCGTTTCAAATTACTAGACATTTTTCACCTTCCAAACACACTGTATAGTAACCCCATAAAAAAGAATAAAAGTGGTATCGTTTCAGAAAAGCTTTGAAAAAAGTCTTTAAGGAATTAGCATCTATGGTAGACTGAATGCATCTGGACTGAAAGGAAAAGGTCCTGAAATATAAAGATAACTTGGAACACACAAGGAAAAGTGAAATGGAAAATATATTACAACTAAGAAGAAATACCCTGCGGCAAGTTAAACAAAAATAAGACATTTCTGTGGCATTTTTGAGTTTTAAATTAAACCGTAAAAAATTATTGCAGTTGCCCCTCTGTTTCCATGATAAATTTATACATAAACTGTAAATCGTGATTTGCTTATGTTTTTGTCCCTTACTCATACTAAATCATAAACTTTCTTAAGAGCAGGAATCCACCTCTGACTTACCGCTGTCTTCCAGCAGAGAGCACAGAGCCTGGCACACAGGTCACTTAAAACGCTTTTGGAACAAATATTTTACCAAACAATGGGCTAACGTTTTTCAAATTTGATAAAATGCAAAGTTGGCAAGAATAGGGGAAAACAGGCACATAAAGTGGTACTGCCTTTTATAGGTAATTTGGTAATTTGGCAATATGGCAATATCTTTTAAAAACAACGGCAGAGTTTCCATTTTGTACTGTTAAGTGAAAAACACAAGGGCTAGCAGGGTACACTGAGTGTACTCCTATTGTTTTGTTCTAAAGGTAGTGTGTACTTACTCTGCATACAGGGCAATCCCGTATGGCCAGGGGTGTATAACACAACTTCAATTCATAGCTTAACTGAAACATAATTCACACGTTCAATCCCAGGGGGCCTGCCTGAATACACACCTAATTCTGGAAGGATTTACAAAGAAATTTCAGAGGTTACCTGCAACGGTAATACTGAGAAATGAAACTGGCATTTTGGTAACACTTCAAAAGGGTGGAAGAAGTCTTATTTGTTCATCGACTACTCTTTCGAAACATCTTCTAAAACTTTTAATGACCTTTTTAAGAGAGATGTTAATGTTGGGGGAGGGTACAAGGGGGGGCAGAGAATAAATTACAAAAACAGAAACAACAATAAATGATTTTAAACATAACTTTTCTCCACTTTTCTCCCCTCTTCTGCACAATACATTTTAGGGCTCAATGCTTAGGGCATGCATCCGTTTTCCTTTTATGCTTGCGTAATAATTAAAATCGATTCCAGTTCCCAGTCATTCCAACATCAGAGAAGGGGAAACAAACCAGTCCGACACAATCCTCCCCTGCCAGGGTTAAGACCCGCTGAGGCCTTCTGCAACATGGAACCCAGGCGTGCTATTGCACAGGCCACTGACCCAGCGAGTGGGGACCCGGAGGCCAGGAGAGAAGAGTGGACTGTGCTTGATTTTTTGTTTCTTCAGATGGATCAGTTGTGCTTACAATTGCACTTTTTTTTTCTCACAAATACCTTCTAGTCTACTTACAGACAGTTATCAAATGTGATAGGTGGTGAATTCAACCTTTAAATATATTTCCCTATGGTAGTTTGAATTAAGAGGATCAAGAGGATCAGGCTATACACAGCTTTTCTAAAATGACCAAGTAGTGAGCATCTGTAGAACATACTGTTGCTCTATATATACTTTTTGGGTTTTGTAAGAAAGATACATCTCAACCTCAGCTGCCCATCAGAATTATCTGGGGAGCTTTAAAAAATCCCAATACCTGCGCCCTACACCGCAGACCTAGAAAATCAGAACTGCTGTGTCTTCCCTGCTGATCAAAGGACACGTTTCACATCAAAGCCGAGTATGTATTCATCCTGTTACTGGGTGAAATGAGGGATGAGTTGTCAAGACGTATGCACAGAAACAACTCTTGGGCACTTGCACATACAGCAACACAACCTTTGTCTTTAGAGCTGAATGTTAATGGCGGAGGATAATACAAATGATACGGGACCGCTGTCTTATGTCTCTTTCCACTGGCCGCTAGTCTACGCCCTACCAGTGCTTCTAAAGGTCTTCTAAGTACACAGGTACCCAGCGGCACTGCTATTCCTAACACCTACAGCTATTCTGGGAGCCATATCAGCCACAGACAATGACAAAGGTAAGCAACCCACGACTCACAGCTCAAGGTCCATTGTGGCCCCAAAGACTTGAACTTCCCTTCCTCCCATCTCCCATCTCCATTTACTCAGATGCCATAACACAAGTAGTTGTACATGATGGCAATGAGGTAGATGAAAAGAAACACTCCCATCCTGGCTGAAATGACAGGCCCCTACCACCAACCTCCCACAAAGTATAACCAAATGCTAACAGAGCTTATGTTCAGCCCGTGGAGTCAGAGAATCTGCCAACAAAACAGTGCTAAAATGTCTTCCAAACCTCTCTGTGTATTCCAGTCAGAGATCACACGGTTTGTTTCTTGGAAGGCTCACCTTAGATAGTGAGGGTAGGAGGAGGCACTTGGAAACTGCCAAGAAATATTCATTAGAAACATATGGAAAACCACAAAAGGCACTGCCTTTGACTTACATTAGCCTAAGGGGAGCTGCTACCTCTTTCCAATGCTACAGGCCTGCCCCAATTAGGACTCTATCCAAGAAGCGAGGGGAGGACATGTTTCACAATAAAACACCCAGTACAAACTTGACTGTTAAACTCTAATTAGTTTGGGTATATTAGGATACGGCAGTTTTGTTATTTTATTTTGATCATAAAAAAGGAGTATAATTAGTACAAGTATAAGAAGAACTCCTGAATGTTCACTTTTTAATTTTGGTTTCTATTTGGAAATTGAGCAAAAAATTTAAGATTGCCAGAAAAAATGTTTCATAACAAAAAATGTTTTCGATAGCTGTCAGATTTTTACAGGCAGTCCTCGAATTATGTAACATCAGACTCGACGTATGTCATTTCATGGTTACATCGCCATCTCCCATTTATTTATGAAAAAAAAGTTCTGTCATTTCAATGTATGTACCTATGAGCTTTATGTTTTTTTATTACTTACTGTATTTACCGCAAGTAAAGGTCAGGAATTGTTATCTTTTAATTTTTTTTTACTGTTTCATTTCATTACTGCTGAGTATGTGCTCCATGTGAGTGACGTAAGTGGGCTCTGACTTACAGCGAAATCGCATTACGTCACCCCATAGGAACAGATCTCCGATGTGACCCGAGGACCTAGTGTATTAGCATTTCCGACACATACACTGGGAATTCTTGAGTGGGACTTAACACAAACCAACAGCACAGTGTGCAAACTGTAAGACCACTTGCAGCTATCTGAGCACAAGTGGCTCTGTCTCCAATCCCATTACTAAGTAGCACATGGTGCTCTTACCTGGAAAGAAAGATCTCACAGGCCTGTGACCTTAGCATTATAATAAGGCTCCAAATTGCAGTTTCGGGATGAAGAAGCACCAGAAAATTAAGTCAGAAAGCGGACTGCTTATTTCATGTATCTCCTTCCACGATTTTGGAAAACTGACTTAACCACTCTAGGACTCAAAACCTACACATATAAAATGAGCAGCATGTGCTTTAAGGTTTGCTGGAGTTCCTTTTAGCTTCAGATTTACAATTAGAAAATAAAAATGACACCTGAAAGGTTAGAAGTGAATTAACGGTACAGAGTCGGCCTTCTCACTCGTGCTGTCTCTGCTCATCACTCCCTGTGGGGCCTCATGTGTGCATGTTATACCAGACAGGATGGGAGTCTGAAAGAAATGGCCGTATTCCTGACCCAACATGTGGGAAGATATTTACAAATATTAATATTTACACTCACATATATGAAGCAGTTAAGTTATGGAGCAAGGCAGTGTGAAACCATGTGACAGAAGGAGTTGTCAGACAGAAAGGTCAGTGAGAATCACGAAACAGAAGGGCAGTGAATAGTCTGGGGTTAGAATGAGGCAGGAGGAAATATTTACAGAATTACCAAGTACCAGAAAACATAATCAGCGCTTTAGTTCCAGCTAATTTAAACCACATGGCAAACCATGAGGTGCCTCATGCCATTGCACAGGTTAGGAACATTACAGCTCCTGCCATTAAACAGGGTAGCTCTCTGAGCTGATAAGGAAACCCACTCAAAAGGCAGTGGGAGTTGAAGGATAATCCTATATATTACTACTGGGAATGGCACACGTGCTGGGACAAATGTCAAGAAAGTCTCTGGCCCATTCTATTTGCCAAAGGATGTCCCTAAATAAAAAAGGCACAAAAACTTAAAGAACTATTTCATCCATGTGCAAACTCAAAGGGTCAGTGGCCTGAGCACCAGCGCTGAGTCCCCACCATGCTTACCATAGCCCAATCCACATTGTTCCATTAAAAGAGAACCACCCCTATGTTCACAGCAGCACAATTCACCACAGCTAAGATTTGGAAACAGCCTAAGTGCCCATCAGCAGATGAATGGATTAGAAAACTGTGGTATATCTACACAATGGAATACTA
>PVJC01039380.1:0-16286 GCA_004026665.1 Murina feae | reverse complement strand
TTACCACCAGCCAATCAGAGTGGCTGTATGCAAATTAACCCAGCCACAAACCAAAGGCTTCTGTTGCAACTGCCTGCCTAGGCTGGCTGAGCCTCTGCTCACAGCCATGCCCACCAGCCAATCAGAGTGGCTTTATGCAAATTAACCCAGCCAAGATGGAGGCCAACAGCCAAAGTCTTCTGTTGCAACTGCCTGCCTAGGCTGGCTGAGCCTCTGCTCACAGCCACACCCACCAGCCAATCAGAGCAGCTGTATGCAAATTAACCCAGCCAAGATGGAGGCTGGCAGGGCGGCTCTGCATTGGGAGCCTCTACAGCCCGCCCGCATAGCTGTGCCAGGTGTGTCAGCTCAATGGGGGGGGGGGCGGCCTGGGGCCTCCTCGGGGCGTCCAGGAGCAGCTGTCCTGGGTCTGCTGCCTAGCTCCGCCCCCGGGAGCCTCTGAGGGGTATCCAGGAGCACGGGGCCTCTGCAGGGTGTGCAGGAGCAGGCGTCCTGGGTCTGCTGCCTGGCTTTGCCCCCCAGGGGCCTCTGCGGGACATCCAGGAACACCTGTCCTGGGTCTGCTGCCTGGCTCTGCCCCAGGGGCCTCCTCGGGGGCGTGCGGGAGCACCCGTCCAGGGTCTGCTACCTTCATCCGCCCCCTAGGGGCCTCCACAAGGCGTGCAGGAGTGTCTGCTGCACAGTGCAGAGAATCCAAAGCCAGTTCACTGCCCAGCTCCACCCCGGGTGTGTTTGCTCAGCAACAGGGCCGCACCGAGGGATTCTGCACCAGCATCCGCCCCTGGCTCACCACCCAACTCTGCGCCAGGTATGTCTCCTCAGCAGTGTGGGCCCACCAAGCGTGTGCAATCGTGGGCCGTCCAGTGGGAAACATCCAGGTCTGCACTCACCAGCCTTCCCACCCCCCAGTGCACAGACGCTGAAGGGGCTGTGGGCAGCCTGAAAATGGCTCTCAGCCTCTCACCCAGGCTGACCAGGCATGCCAGCAGGTGGACATCTCCCCTGAGGTGTCCCAGACTGTGAGAGGGCACAGGCCGGGCTGAGGGACCCCCACCCCCCGAGTGCACAAATTTTTGTGTACCGGGCCCCTAATATATATATATATATATATATATATATATATATATATATATATATATATATATATAGAGAGAGAGAGAGAGAGAGAGAGAGAGAGAGAGAGAGAGAGGCAAGACAGAGACAGACAGAATAGAGAGAAGGGTTGAATGCTGTAGAATAATCAAGGGTCATGAGGATTGTGAGAAAGACAAAGTGGGTGGTAAAGAGATTCCTGGAGAGGGTGAAGAGGGCCATCACAGGAAATGTATGTCCAGAATTCAACCGGAGCACCTTAAAAAGGAATGGGGGCAAGGAAGTGAAGGCAGTAAGTCCAGACTACAACTTCAAAATGATTTTTGGTGAAAGGGAACTCTAGTGATGTTCTTTAACCTCATCATCTATCCAGGTATACAAGTCAGAAATCTAAAACTATCCCTGACACGTCCTTCTTCTTTATCCATGTCCTCTGAATTTATGCCACTGCCAACTCTCCATAGGACTTTTGAACCCCTTTCCTTCTGGCCACTTTTCTGTTCCCCCACTGCTGCCTGGTACACACACACACACATACACACACACACAACTTGATAAACGTTGAGTGAGTACAGGTGCCATGCTTTTTCTCTGCCCAGAAAACTCCTCTAATTCTTGCTGGCTTCACACTTGCTCCCCCCACTTTTATGCTTCTTCATTTAGCATCTCAGTCATATCTTCCTCAGGGGAACTTTCTCTTACATCCTTGAATACATTAATGTCTTCAATTAAATAATAGCTTAGCACTTATTACATTTCTAACTTTACATTTATTTGTGTGACTATTTGAATAATGTCTAGCTCATCCGGGATTGTCACCTTATGGCTGGTGGGGGGAAGCTCCCTTCTGCTTTGGCTCCACACCGAGTCCATAGATGTTGAATAAATATTTGATGAATAAGTGAATGAATAATTGAATGCAGACCTGAAACAAGGACTGATCAATTAAAGGGTAGCAGGATAGAGAATAGATTTTTTAAAAAAATAATATGGACATCTGAACCCATTCATAGGTCTAGAGGAAGAAACTTCTTTTAAGAAACTAAACAACATCTGAAATGAAATTGCACATAAAGCAGCATTTCATATGGGCATATGAAGTAGAGTTCAACTTCTATTTTCTTTATACCATTTTTATTTTCAGTTTCAGTCCTACAGGCACTAAACCTACCTGTCAATGGAGAAATAGGCCTTGACAATTGAGATTGGTTATGATAGACATTCTCTAGGCAGTGTTCTCTGTACCCATGCTATTGTTATCTTTTTATATGTCCAAAAAATATTCTCAGGTTTGGCAACATATTATCTAAGCCTTCCTTTTCCTTTAGATATAAACTTTATTTCTCTCTCAACTTTTTTTTTGATTCATCCCAACTGAGGACTGAGTCCTGTGCTGTTCTTTTTTTATGTTTTTCAAGAAAATAATTACCTTGAGTTGTCTACACAGAGAGCCCATGTGACTTCCCAAGCACCACGAAGGATCAAATAAAACCCCTAGGAAGCGAAGTTACACCAGTCATTGATCATCTCCACTGACAGGAAGAAACCTGATCCATCCTTTTATAATTTTGCTCCTGAAGTTAGGTATTATTTCCTTCTGGTTGTCAGGCTATTGCTTCCCCAACCCTTAATTTCTTCATTTGTAATATACTAGGAAATGAAAAAAATCCAAAGACATTAAATGGCTCCAGATTTAATATAGAAATACAATCCCTTAAGGAAGGAAGCTATACTTCAGCTTGATGGAGCTACATATTCTTCACATGGTCAGAAATTTTCAGATGCATAGGCAAAACCAAACTCAAGACATTTAAGAATTATCTCATGGGCAAGATTTACCAACTGCTTCTCTCTCCTTCTCATTACGTACCTTATGCAGTGGTACAGAACGATCCTCTGCATCTATGCAAAGCAAGAAAGAATCCAGATTTGCATTTAAATTGCTGTCTATTTTTTAACATTCTTAGAGTTTCACTTTGAAAGATACTTTACCCTTTGTGGATAAGAGTTATAGAGTCAGGCACTTGACCTTTACCAGATTCCGAGTGAAAATTTTAATAATAATAATAAAGAGACTTAAAAAGTCCGACAAAACCAAAATCATTATTTATAAAGTCCTGAACTATGTACAGTGGAATTCCCCCAGACACTTGCAGTGTAGTAAGGGCTGTTTTTTTACAAAGTTCCAAAATGAATCCTTTGATAGAAGCCTACATGGATTGGTTTTATAAATCATTTCCAATCAAAGAAAGTCTATGAGTAATATGATTCTATAAATAAACAGGCAAGATCAACATCCCATTCCCTTCTTTCTTTCCTCGTCCCTAAGAGCCCTATCTGCACCCAGTGCACAAAGGAGGTTCAGTGAAATTAAGATCTGTGTGATTTCTAGACCCCTTCATTGCCACACAGCCTTGTAAATAACAATAAAAAATAAATATGTTTTTATTGATTTCAGAGAGGAAGGGAGAGGGAGGGAGAAATGGAAGCATCAAAGATGAGAATCATTGATCAGCTGCCTTCTGCACGCCCCCTACAGGGGATCGAGCCTGCAACACAGGCATATGCTTGATGGGAAATTGAACCATGAGCTCCTGGTTCATAGGTCAACACTCAACCACTGGATCACATCAGCTAGGCAGCAATAAGAAAATTTCCTGACCTATACAATATGTCTTTACCTCAGAGAACAGGGTGAAGAAAAGAGTGTATCAGTCAAAAAAAGTTATTTTTTAAAATTGTATATATTTAGGACAGTTTGATTCACCTAAGATTTATAAAAACATAGTGCCTGCTCTCAAGGAGTTTGCAACCTAATTATCTGGGCTAAATTTTATACTTTAAAGTTTAGTGGTGTATTTTACTTGTCTGGCTATTCTTTTTTACAAATCAGCTGGATTTGTTGAAAATGGAAAATGAGCTCCTATGTCCAGAATATTCTGGAGTGTTAATTCAGGAAAGCACCAAGATGACAAGGAGCCTGCATGTGGGATTCATCTGACATTTCCCTTATTTAGTACAAATGCTAGCAAATGTAAACCAAAGGCCGCCTGTCTAGCAATATAAGCATCATCTCTTTCTTTCCTAAGAAGCAGCAGCCTTGACATTTTGACAGCTGATGTATTCCCTCCCCTCCCCCTGAGCTGGAATTCTCACCCAGGCTCATCTGTCACCCTAGCTTTGATGAGGAGGGGGCTTAGGTATTTGCTGTTGGAGGCTGTCAGGCTTAAAGTTGGCTTTAAATGAAAGGCTCCACCATGCTATTTAGAAAGATAAGGTAGCAGCTGTGGGCAGACAGTAAGAGGAAGGGGTGGGGAAAGTGTCAAAAGAAGCATCTGATATGGGCCTGAGAACATACAGAGGAGAGGTGAATGAGGTGTTAGTAAGCACATGGCAGGTCCAGGGCTTTCTTATTATAAGATAGTCCCATGTAGCACTATTTCTGAGATGCATGATTTATTTATCCACTTGGTTATTTACCCTCTCTGGGTCAAACAATATATATATCTATCACTGATTCAACTCATTCAAGAAATACTTATTGAGCTTTAACCACTGCCAAGAACTCTGCTAAGCACTGAAAATACTGCGATGACTATGACCTAGTCCTTAACCTCCAGGCACTTGCAATTCAACTGGGGAGGAGGGGAACAGATTAGTAAACCAAAGATCAGCACAGTGTGCTAAGGGCCATGGTAGGACTATGCACAGAGTATTCTTGCAATAAAAAGGAAAAATATTTTGTGAAGATTTAAAAAAAAAATCAAACTTTGAAAATCATGACATTTTTTTTCTATTTTTACAATCCAACACCTCTCCTTTATTTTTTTTGTTGTTTTGTGCACTGTACTTTAATTTTTGCACTGTACTTTATTTTTTTAATTTTTTACATTTTTTTAAATTACATAAAGCTTTACACAGATTAGTACATATATTTCTTTTTTCCCCCTGCCCTTCCGCCCGCCTCCCCTACCCCCCAGTGTTTTGTGTCCATTGGTTATGCTTAAATGCTCGCACAAAAGTACCTGTGGCGGGGGGGGGGGTAACAGAAAATCATGACATTTTTATGACAATAAAATACCCACACCTTTGGAGAGGGATACTACAGCAACAGAAGAATTAGGAAAGATCACCAAGAGCAACGATGTCACTAAAGACCAAGGCTAAGGTTACCCACACCCTTGTATTCCCCAATACTAAGCACAGATGTGAAAGTTGGACAGTGAATAATGGAAAGTATACCATCTACTACTCAAAGGATAGAAAAATAATTAATTCATTTGAAATATAGTGTTAGAGGGGAGCCCTCCAGATACTTTGAACCGCCAGAAGATGAAAAAATGAGTCTTAGAGCAAATTATGTTAAACATTGATGGAGGCAAAACTGAAACTATCCTACTTTAGGCACATTATGAAAAGATAGAGTCCTATGGAAAAGACAATTATACTGGGTAAAATAGGAGGTAGCAGGAAATGAGAAAGTCCAAATATGAAAAGGACTGACTTCATAAGGAAGCCATAGGCATGAGTCTGCAGGAGCTTCGCAGGGCTGTTGAGGACATTGCAGACATTACTCATTCATAGGGTTGTCAGGAGTTGGCCCATAACATACACACGCTACTGTTAGAACTAGTTTCACTTACAGAGGTAGATTTGAGATATGACAAAATATTAAAAGAAACACACAAATACAACCATTAGCAACACAAACTAATCTTCAATAATTAGAAACGTGAAGAGTTGGTGGTGCAGGATAAAGTTCAGAAATTATTAAAGGAAAGTTTAGCCTATGTAGAAGATTGTATTTGAGAGTTTTCCAATAGTTTGTCTGGAGGTGTTAATTTTTATCAAGCAATTAAACGAAAGTAAGTATCTTGGCATTAAGAAATGCATAATGTTAAATCTGAATTGCCAATTTCACGCACACCTTGCACTGAAGCCATATCCTATGATGATGCATTCATCTAGTTGGTTTACCAGGACTTTAGCCTGTGCAGTCACAGGCAGAGTGAAGACAGGAAATGTTGAAACTAGAACCTGACAAGGTTGAGGGAAGGTGCTCAGTTAAAGTTCTTTTATTATGAATTCATAAAATTGGGTTACCTCAGAAAAGCAGACATTTTCTTGATTATTTTCAGAATTGCCTCTTTCATTTTGGGCCTAATAAGAAACAACCAAATGTCATGCATTTCAAGAAATTCTGTTACTGGGGCTGGCTATATGCTCTAACACCTTGAACTCTAATGTGATTCATTGATGATTAATCACTCTTAAAAGCTACCTGTTGAATGAACTAAGAGATGTGCAATACCAAAGAATCAGAACTAAATGAGATATTTAAACCAAATCTCTCAGTGTCGTAGTATTAATATAGCATTTAAAGTTTCATTCTGGATAATAATAGTTAAGGTGTTGATAGGTAATATGTATTATGCATTTAATTTGTGCCAAGCATGGTGCTAGTAGCCATGCACAGATTACCACATTTAATCCTCGCAAACCCATGAACGATGTACTGTTACCATCAATATTTCTGCTAAAGAAAGAGAGGCTCAGCAAGGTTGAAAGAACCTGCAGTGGGCAGGTCTTCAGGGCTGTGAGGCTGGTGTTCGGATGTTACATTACATTGCACTTCTAGAGACTGATGTTTCCTTAATGAGTAAATTAGCTGCCATTTAAGTTGTTTCACAGGAGCTTCAGTCCACTTTTTCTTCAGGGAAGGAATCCATAAAGCTCCCCCATTGTTTGTTCACTAAGGAAAGAAAATTCTTTTCTTCAGATCCATCCTTTTAAAAAATTCCTCTAATCACAGGCAGCCTGTAGTCACTACACACATTAAAGATGGTTAATCTGACATTCTATTTAACAGAAATCTTTATGGCTGAACGAAGAGTGAACTTCAATAGCTTATTAGTTCTTTGAGCAATTTGATTAACTTTTCTACATCTTAGTTTTCTTATCTGTTCAATGGAAAGTGTTCTATCTACTACTCAGGCATACTGTGAAGATCAAATGACAGAGGCAGTGAGAACACTTACTTTTTAAGCATTTCCTCTGTGCCAGGTATTTATTCTAAAGGGGCGCTGGCACACATAATCACTTTAATATTCAAACCAAAGAGAGAGGTATTACTATTGCCAATTACCAGTGAGGAAACTGAGATATGACAGAATGATTTTAAAAACCTGCCCATGGTTACATAGCTATGAAGTATAAAGGTGAGATTCCGACCAAGTCTCTTTGTTGCTAAACACTGTACGTATCTTAGATGCTATATCCAACTCATATCACACAACCTCCCTGGATTATAAAACATTCTAGAAATCCTTATTCTCACAGAGTTTGCATTCTAGCAGGAGAGAGACAATAAAAGCTCAACCTAAGCTGTATTGGGGAATGAATTGATATGCTATGGAGAAAAAGGAAGCAGGGACTAGGAACAGGATTTATGCAAGGGGGTATAATTTGAAATATGGTTTTCAGGGAATTCTTTTCTGATAAAGTGACACTTGGTAGGGCCATGAAGAAAGTGAGAAACTGAATCATGTGGTTATGTAGGGGAAGAATTTTCCAGGGCAGCAGACACAGCACAGTCAAAGGCCCTGAGGTTTGAGAGTACGTGGCAGGTTTCAGGAAAAGCCAGGAGGCCAGCGTCGCTGTAATGGAGTGCTAAAGGGAGAGGGGTAGCAGAAGAACCAGGGAGGAACCTGGGCTGATCACACATGGATTATGAGACACTTCAAGGATCTGTCTTTTATATGTATTCAGATGGGAAGATGTTGGAGACTTTTGAGCAGGGGACATTTAGATTTAATTTTGATTTTGAAATAACCACTGGTGTTGGATACAGACTAAAATGTGTGTATGAGAGCAGGGGAGGAGGCAGAAGCAAGAGATCAATGGTGGAAATATGTGCAATAATCTGAGAATTGCTAGTGATTTGCCCAGAATGGTAGCAGTGGCATGATAAGTAATTGCATATGTAAGTATGGAGGTAAGGGGAAAAGTGGAAAAGTCCATGTTAGGGATTGAAGTTTGTGAGCTGTTTGTATATGGTTGGTTTCTATGATCTTACAATTAGATCAAACTCATTTAGGGCATAAGTATAAATAAAGAAGAGATTTATAGTTGAGCCACAGATCACTCCAAAATTTAAGTATTTAGGAGATAATGAGTAACCAGAAAAGAAGATATTCTTTATCTATAAAGTAAGGAGAATTACACACACACACACACCTTTTCTAGTAAATCTGAATTAGGGTGTAGGATTCAGTCTCTCAGAAAGGATGATGCTAAGTTTTTCACGATGTGCCAAAAACCCAAGGAGGAGGAAGCTTTGATAGGGCAATGGCACTTCTGCTCAGCCTTTCTTGGACCAACAAATGACTTGGGAATTTGCATTGAAGACTTAGTGGATAATCTGAAGTATGATAATGAGAAAGATGGCAACATGATTGGAATAGGAGATGTAAACTTTAATGATAGTGTTTTGTGACTATTAATATAATGTCTGCTTAAAAAAATTTAGCAACCCTACAGATTAATAATGAGAATAAAATTGTGTGCTTTTTCATACACAGGTTACATTAAAATTAGGATTACATTGTATATACATTATTATAGTCAGTTTTTTATTTCCTCTAATGGCACAAATATTTTGGGAAGGTTCTTTTTCATTATATTTTTATGAGAGGAAATAAATAGTCAAAGAGAAGATTGTGTAATTTGAGAAATGTTTGGTCTGATATCTACTAGTAAAGTAGAATGACAACTGTGTGTGTATTTGAGAGAGACAGAGAACAAGGAGAACTCTGGACTTGCTGACTTGTGTCGTGGTGACTAAACGATGACTGTGCTACCCTTAGGGACTGAAAAAACAAGATAGACTAGAGCTTTGCTCATTTTTTATGTCAGGGTGAAATCCAGAGTTGCTTTATGTATTACTGGAGAATTGCTGGTTTTTCATTACCAGAGGTGGCAAAAACTGAAAGGGAAGACTATCTGGAAATGCTCTGATTGACAAGGTAAATAGGAAATGAAGTTAATTAGTAACACCACGTAGGTCATTTTGACTAAATTGCTTGGCTTGGTTTCCCCCACTGCCCCAACAATAACAAATTGCCATATCTCTTCTGTATATTTCATGTTGTAGGCGTCCAGTCTAGACACATATACCATCAAAATTTAACAGAAGAACTTTTCCCATAAATCAGTAAAAATTGTGAAAAGTCATTTTAGCTTAGCAGTAAAGTGTTATGAGCATGACCACAGCAAAAGAATTCTCCTGTTGACAACTTTTATGGCATCGATTGCTTCTATAATCAATGCATGATGTGATTAGATTCAGAAGATATTGGTAAGACCAGAGCCAGTGAAAGTCCTTTTCAAATAAATGAAATTACTGAAACAATAGCTATAACATTCAGTTGTAAACTTCTGTCAGCTGTAAGTGAAATGTGTGTTTCTGTTTGTGTATTGCAAATTCTCTGTGTATGGGTTCTTGACGAGTGAGCACAATTGGCTAAAGAATGGACCTTTACAAGGTCAAGGTCGCACATTCCACTGGCCACACAGTCACAGCCATCAATTGCATCAGAAATTCTATACAGTTATTGCACATGCTCTTAAGATCACATAAAGATCAGCAAAGAGAGTTTCAGTAATTTTCATCGCGCTATTGGAAAATAAACACACAACTTTAAGCACACTACGAGACAATGATTTCAACTTTGTATGTGAATGGCAGTGTTTACACAGAAGCTGGCAAATGGACAAACTTAATTGCAACAGAGAAAAAGCCCATCTAACTTTAAGTTTAGTATTTAGCCAAAGCAAACATACTATAATTATATTTCACTTTTATTTCTAGTCAGTACTGTATGAATATAGAACTTTCAGAAGCATATTATATTATTTTTTAAATATACAATTATTCTATGTATCCTTGCCATTTTCTCTAACTAAATCAATGCATCAGAACAGATTATCTTTCAAAATCTCAAGCAACATCTTTACATTGAGAGTTTGTGAAGTCTATCAGGAAAATGATACGGCAGGACTGAGAAATCCAATCACTATGTTTCTGCCACTTCACATTGAGGGTCACGTGCAATGACAAACACTGAAACTCGAATCCTAGATCAAGTCGCGGAACCATTCGTTTTTGATCATTGCATTTTTTGCTTTAAAAAAATCTCAGCAGATGATTTCCTCACATTTCCTTTCTCCACTGAGCTACACAAACCCCATAATAAAGTACAAAGCAGCACAAGTTCCTCTGCAAATCTGCTCCTGATCCACCTGACTTGGGAACCTACCTGCCCCTCTCATCTTTCAAGGAGAATTGTGCTTGTATGCTGAGCATTTAAAAAAGGAGAAAAGGCAAAAATAAGCCATCTAGTTCATCATCTCTAACGAATCACCATTTTCATCTGCAGCCCTGGCAGTTGTTGAAAAGCAAAAGCAGGAATAGAGAGAAAGCCCCCCACCTCTTAGCCTAAAACTCTTTCTCTGCTTTAGCAACACCATGAACACAAACAGTGTGGATCAGGCTTTCCACATGCAAAATGGACGAAGGTACCCACTTTTTTTTAATAACAGATTAAATCCGGAGTATTCTTTATGAGGGAAATCCTTTGTAATCTTCCCATTCCCCCACCCCCTTTAAAAACCAGAAGCTGGCTAACACAGCACATGGACCAGGGGAATAAAATATTTATCTAACAGGTTTCACGTCCTAAAGACAGCTTCCTCTTTATTTCTCTTGGACCGTTTTGCCTCCCACCCACCAAAGTCTCTGCACATAACCCTACTAACGGTCCAGCTAGCACCACAGATAAGCAAACTGCTTTCTCCGTGACCTCTAAGCATTCCACTTCCCAGGAAAAGCAACGTGGAAGGCACCCTCAGCAGGCTCCGAGACTGGAGCCAGTTGGTCCTCGAGGCATTTCTGCCAGAAAACAGCACTATCCGCTGTGTTTTGCTCCAAGCAGAGCCATCTCCCACTCCCCTCTCCCCTTCCTGCTTCTCACCCCGCACCTGGCTGCAATTCACGACCCACCGCCCCGGCACTCAGCAAACGAAAAGCGCAGCAACAGATCCCTTTGTTTTACATGCAGATCTTACCTCCGGGAGTTGTCACATCTTCCTGAAAAGCCACGCTTAATTTCTAATGACAGCGATCCGGTGCGGTCCTCTGAAGAGCCACGGTAATCATCATTACTTCTCCTGCCTCAAGCCTTCCTGGACCATTAATGTCACAACCCTTGCTAACTCATAGCTTCAGTACTCGCAGCTCAAAATGTCTGAGAGAGTTTGGAAGGACAATAGGAGTGACAGGCACGCTAGACAGCCATGCTTGAAATTAGTTGCCAGAAGCTCCGTTAAAGCTGTTTTCTACTGTTTGGAAAGCGTGCAGGAGGTAGGACTGTTAGCCTATGGTAGGCACGCTGTTTCTGTTTTTATTAAATACTGTAATAGGCTGTCTGTTAGCAATGCTGTGATAGGTCTAACATCACTTCCCCACTGCTTTCGAATTCTCAGATTAAAAAGGAAGAGAGGGCTCACACGTCCTTCCGAACAGACAGATACCACCCTGCCCACTGGATCAGATTTCCCAATCCTCTTCTGCTACAGGAGAAAGCATTCCTATTGAAAAGAGGTATTTTCACAGGGAGAGTGAAGTTGGGAATAAACCTTCTAGGATTCCCCAAACAATCCTCTCACTCCCAGCTAGAAACTCCTGCTCTGCCCAGCAAGGTAAATCAGCCTTCTCTAGAGTCAGGAAAGGGAATCAAGCCCAATGGGAAGTGTCCTCATCATTGCTGAGGAAGGATTCAGCATATACATTTTAGATAAAACTTCCAATTGGGTATCAAGTAGACAGAATGGATCCACTGGCACATTTATTATTTCGGGCTGACTGACAAAAGCTTGTGTTCCGGTTAGAAGCGATCATGCACTGTGCACTATGTTTAAATGGAAAGAATGAATGGTGGGTGGAAGGGAAGGGCTGGGGATATGTACACTACCTTGATCCCCTTTGGACAGTCATGATCATGGAAGCTCCAAGAGGGATTTCTTACCATTGGTGATAGATGAGGCGGGTATTACTTACTTGCCTTGAAATGCTACTCTGAAAAGTTGTAAGTACTTTCCAAATAGAGACGCAGAGAAAAAGCCTTGATAACTCACAGTAACAAAGAGAATATGTTATTCTCTAACTACCCAAATTTGGTTCTTTTCTTCTGCTGGTTTTTCTCTCATCCTGCTGACCCAGGAAATTAAGTGATCCCCCTCAGGGGAGGGGCTCAGGGAGAGTAGCAGGTGGAACAAGAGGGAAATGGCCTAAATAATTGAAAATGAGGTATGATTAACAAACAAAACAAAAACTACTGCAGAACAAAATCTCAAGGGGAATGACTATAAAGCACCATTATTTAATTACTGGTAGTTTTGTTATCTAGAAGTACTAGTATGATCATAACATCCATTATTTTATTATATGCAAGAACTGAATATCTAAATTATCAGATGTCTGATCAAGGAAAGATACTTTTGTTTTTCTCTAAACTCCTGGATTGGGTTTTAATATTCCATGATTGTTTCTGAATTTTGGTAGTTGGTTTACTGCTCACAATTTCTTCTCAGAAATAAGGTGTGATTTAATGGACAAATCTCCTTATTCCACAAACTGTAAACATGTTTCATTCAGATTGGGTATCTTTATAGCGGTTCCCCTGGGGCAAAATATAAACTGAAAAATACTGTGATTGGAATTAAAAAAAAAATCTGTTCCCATTATGTTGGTTGGACAAAAACAAGAATACTTTTTCATATGTTCAGTTCTTCAAATAGAAAAAATAATAATATTCTGTGTTGTGTCCAAAACATTTCACTAGCTCCATGATCCTGTAAGAGAAACTATTTTGTATCCAAATGATTAGATGTTCACATTTGTAAGAAGTCTGGGGAATACAAAATTATTATCTTTAGTTCCTCAGTTTCACAGTTTGTAATTGGAGTAAGTGACACCACTGACATGAGAGTACACAAATTCTAGGATGAAATTGTTGGCAGGCCATTCTTCAGGATTTTATGAAAATCCTGTGTGTTTGTTTGTTTATAGGCAAGCATACCATCCAAAAATTTGTAATTGGAGAAGTATTACTTCAGGGAAAAGGAATTTCTATGATATTCTCTTTATAAAATGATGGGAGAATAATATAAATTATATATCCCAATTTTTTCAAATGTAAAAAGTGTGTAAATGACAATCCAATAACCTAAACACCATGAATAGCACCATAAATGATATATGATTTGAGAGAGAGAGAGAGGCTCCCCAATTGGATACTTCTCTCCAATCCTACATGTGATTAATTCAGAAAACAGAGATTGATGACAACAGATAAGGGGAAAAATTATTTCTGGGCGGAAGTAAGAGGGACTTTGGCAAGGACAGTCAGTGTTGTGAGGGAGGCTCTGTCCTTGAATAAGCAAAATCACTTGCTCTCTCTGAGGATGAAGGATTTTACTGAAAAGGGCAGATGTGGTGGAAAATGGTTTGTTGAGGTAATGGGAGAGGAGTGGGTGTTGAGGGAGGGAAGCTGAGGGAGCAAAAGAAGAGGAAAAGATCTATGAAGAAGGAAGCAAATAATTTCTTGAGGTAGCATCCTGTCCGAGAAGGCTTAAAAATAAGGAGGTCTGATTTTGCAACTTGCTTCCATTAGCCTATGTGAGCCTCTCATAAACTGGGATGATAATAACGTATGTTGTAAGACTGCAGTGATAATGAGACAAGGTGCATGAGAAGGTAGGAGTAAAGCTCTTTGTAAACAGAAATACTAAAATAAATGCTAGTTGTTACTGAGCAGCCAGTAAGAGGGAGAGGAGTGATTAAAGAGGAGCTAAAGGGTGTTACATTAGGGAAGAAGAGGAGGAAAGGAAGAGGAGAAAGAAAAGGAGGCAGAATCAGAATGAGAGGGAGTGGGAGAGAAGCATTTCTTGTGTTAATCATATAAAATATAGCCCCTTGTTGTTGCTTTGCTTTCTGGACCACCTCCCAGTAACTATTGCTTTCATTCCCCCCTTATAATAAAGTTTCAGGTAATAAAGTGTCTTTGGAGCTCACCCCTTCTTCAAGAGAGACCGGTGCCAAATCTGTTAAAAAACGCACTCTGCCATTTCAAAAACAGCTGATGTGAAGATTGAATTTAGCCATTTTTTTAAGCATTGTGTTTTTGAATGGTTCCCTGGAGAATGAAGTTTGGGGCAGCGGAAGGCAGGCGCCGAAGTAATATTTCAGAGCTGTATTACCAGACACATTCAGCAAGAGTGTTCTGTGCATCTGCAACTTGATAACGTTTTCAACATCTGCTCTCTGAATGCACATTAAAACAAGCACAACAAAAAGCCCCACAAAAAAACTTATTCTGGACAAAATTTCTGTATGTTAACAAATGTTAGGTTGAGAATCAGCCAAAATGACATGAACACATGCAGAGAATTTTCAGTTTTCATGGACAGCCAGCAAGTTAAGTGATTTAATGAATGGAACGATGAATGCATAATTTCATTATGAGTCATCACTATTAAAATGAAAATTTGATAGATACATAACCAGGAAGTGTAGCTTTCTGTTCCAGATACAAGTGCTAATTATATTAATTTATACTCTGAATAATACAGAGAGCAACTGTTTTTGTCCTGGAGTGATTATTTACCTAGGAATAACAGGAAAGTTAGGTTAAAACTGCTTTCTTCCTGTTATATTCTTGTGAAAGTTGAAGCCAACTCACACTAAAGTCCTAGTTTAATTCATAAAAGAGGCACCCTCCAGGATACATGGGAAGTCTTAGCCCTGAAAAATAATTAAAAGAAACCAATGGAAGAAAATCTGACATTTAAAGGCCTATGTCTGATTTCCAAGTCGGAATGAAGTGCCTTTCATTTGTCTATAACACTTTTCATAAAAATTTTCCTTCTGACTAAAGATTTTTTAAAAGTTTGCCAATTAAATGACCATTTCTAAAACTTTACACACATCATATTTGATCTTCAGAACAAAGGTATTGAGTGGCATGGCAAATATCAATAGTTTCATTTCCATCTGGAGACACTGAGGATGAGAGAGGTAAAATGATTTATCCAAGATCGCACAGCCTATAAGTATGTCTTCTAACTCATGATCAGTGTTATTTTTAGTTCATGAAACTTTATGCCTGGCTCCCAGTATTCTTCTAGAAATAACCAGAAATATAAGCACCGGAAGAATTTTTTTAAATGGTAAAAAAAAAAAAAAAAACAGTATAAATTGGAGCTTACTGACATTTTGTTTTCTTTCCATCTGGCAAATATTCATGCTGGTTGTTGACCTTTGTTTTACAGTTCTTTATGTTTTTGAGGTAGAGTTGGTAAACATTTTTAAAAGAAATTATAGATTTTCACAATTCTTCTAACTGCAGAATCAACACTGACTATAATTCTGTACTAATGGTGGCAGCTGAAAGGACTCTCTGATCTATGGGCTATAAGCACAAACTCATCCAGTGAGGCTGTGATTTGAATCATCTTCTTGGATTTTTTTATTGCATTTCTGTCTGTTTTCATAAAAATGGGGAGAGAAATTCCTGCAGGAAACCCCTCCTTCTATTAGCAGATAGTTCCATTTATAGGTTTCAGTGAATTACCATTCTGTATGCATGGGGTCTAAATGGGAGAAGGAGGTAGATGATAATATAATATACATGTTAATTAATTTATCTGAATTTTCAGGCTAGGAGAAATATCCTCCCCAGCATGCCCCCTCCCACTGCCAAACCAATTGAGATGCTGAATCCTCGCTTGGGTGCACATGGAAAGCAGACACAAGCTAGTTTAACCAACTTTCTGAAGCCATCATTCTGCAGCTGAGCTATTGCATTAGGCAGACAGTTTATTGGGCTGTGCTTTCACTCTTCTGAAGCCTGTCAGGGCACTGGACATAAATCAGCTTTAAAATAAAACATAAAATAGAATATTGGCAGTTGTTTGAATTTTATTTTATTTTAATGCTCCTACTTCCTGGGGACTAGTTGTGATCGTCCTGTGTACCGGAAGTATGCGCAATAGCAGTGTGACACTCTGGGCATATCTATGTGCAGTTGATGAGAAGATGATTGCTGGTTAATTTTATAATTAACATTATGACTTGT
>PVJC01039379.1:0-16292 GCA_004026665.1 Murina feae | reverse complement strand
CCCTCACGTCCCCCACCACTGGCCTGGTTGCACCATGCAGCCTGCTTGTTCAGTTGATTGGTCATCCCTCACTAACCCTCCTGCCAGCCTGGTTTTGTGAGGGCGTGAGGGTTAATTTGCATATTATCTCTTTATTACATAGGATTTTAATAGTCATGCTTTTAGATCTCCCTTCCTTAACTTCACAGCCACTTTGAGAGAGGAAGGCATTTTTCTATAGATGTCTCTGAGTATTTATGGCTGAAACCCTCAGTCTAATGGCCAAATGGCAATTCTTATGGTATGAAACTAGAATGTAAAGCTCCCTCAAATAAACCTTGTTTGAAGTGTTATCTAAGGATCACTTGCATCACAGTTACTTGGGGAAGCTTGTTAAAATGTGGATTTCAGAGCCTCTCCAGAGATCAGAATTCAATAGGTCTAGGGTGAAGTCTCAGAATCTATATTTTTGCAGGCTCCCTAGGTGAGTATATAGTTTGAAAAACCATTGCAGTAACACATGCCACTTACATAGCTTTTTTTACTTTAGGTGTCAGTGTCAGGATCTGGACCATGGTCAGCAAGTAATGCACCCATAACAGTATGTGGAGTTCTTTAACTTGAGACTTTATGAAGACAGCAAAAATATCTGTTGAAAATAACTGAATCTGAACTCTAATAACAAGAATTATATTTCTACACACATACACACACACACACACACACAGTTTATTTACTTACCACATAAATTTAGATAAATTATAAGCACCTATAGTGAATTTTAATATCAATATTCATATCCTCCTTTCTAAGGAACTAGCCCTGTGTACACTTTCCTTCCAAGTTCTGGGTATCATTGTCTGTCTCCCAAATTGTTATTACCTTATGACCTGGGAAATCCAATTCTTGCTTCAGAGTGCTTATTAGGAACCCAGTGCACTTGCTCTAAGTGTCAAGAATTAATTGATTTCTATATTAAGCTGTATTTCCTTTCAATATGTTCTGCAAAGAGCTGACTGCCTACTGTACTGGTTAATGGGAATTGGCAATTGGTTAATGGGAATTGTCTGTAAATGTCTAATCTGGTGGTTCCAAAAAGGGAGCCAGTAGGGAGGGAAGTAGATATATGAAGATTAACTGGGGAGCTTTTTTCAATTGATATGGGTCCAGAATACTTGAGATTTTGGCAGGACCCAAGTTTGTGGATGTGATGGGGAATTCAGGATGAGAAATACTGGCCTAACCAGCATGCTGCAACTGTGTTCTCTGGAACAGTTGGATTCTCTTATTTTTAAAATCAGCATTCTTTAAGGTGAGACCATGGGAGGTACATTTTAAATACATTTTGTTGGGGAAAGCCACTCATGGTTTTAAGGTTTTGAGTCTAAGCTGAAAACAAATTATCCTATTTCTCTCAGTACACAGGTCCATAACACAACTCTTCATCTCTAACATCATAAACATCGTCCACTACCATCCCATTCCTCACCACTGGGGAAGCATCAGCTCAGAGTGTTACTACTTAATCACTTCTTGCCTTCTAACCTTTGATCTACAGAATGACTTTTGGATTTACAATGAGCATTCTCAGAAATTGATAGTGTTCAGAGTCTTTCCCAGGGCTGTTATAAAATATGGTGTGAACTTTGAATTTCCCACATATTGTATATGACCAGGAGAAATGGGTCTCTGTCACTAGCCTCATTGATTTTTATTCCTCAACCAAAATGATGGATGTTGAATATCTGTCCACTAACCAATATATACCCAAAGGAGGAAGATTCAGGTTCCACTCAAAGAAATCAATGACTCCTTCTTAGATAAAGGTATGGCTCCTCAGTAATAAAGTAGTTCCATCCCAAACAGATTGAATCTCCACACTTCCTAGGTAGACTAGATACCCTTTTACACTTCTGAAAATGAGAGTCTCAGCTTCTACTCAAACAGTGTTTGATCCACTTCCTGCAAATCTCTAGACCAGAAAGTATCCTCTTCAGGACATAGTTGTGGCACACTACCTAATCCAGGACCTCAAACATCCTTATTTTTTCAAAGATACTATAAATCTGGTAACAACATATCCACTGCTACAACTATGTAATGGCTTAATCAATACAAACCCAAAGCTTCTGTATAGTCAGTTTTACATTTTGCCTGGAAGACTGCTTCTGTGACAATTCTACAATAACTTAATCCACCCATCCAAATCCCTATATTTCTGTAGAATAGAATTTAATTGACGTAATAAGGCAGAAACAATAGCTGAAGAAATTTCAGTATAGCACATCTTAAAATCATAGTTAAATATGACAGATAGAATATATCATTTTAAATGCAAGGCTGATGGTGAGATGATGGCAAAATATCAGCACTAATCCAGAAAAAAAGGGAAGCTATGAAAGTGGTATTTACCTTGGGGTAGCTGCTGGTTTATGGTAAGCCTATAAAGTAGTTTTAATGAATCAATCAAATAAAAGGGACAAAAGAGACAAATCCTGGGACAAGGTTAAAAGTTGTATCAGATACACACCATCCTTCTCCTTCTCTGCTGAAAGTTCGTTCCTCAAAGGGTGATGCTCTTAATGGATAAACAGTTGGCGGGGGCGGGGGGGGGGGGAGATCCACCACCGAGAGGCAGATGGTAGAGATGGGGGCTTGTTGAGTTTGCCTCTGGGTAGAAAAGGGAAAAAAGAGAGGGAAAATTCCCTTTTAAATGTCATAATGTTAAATCTCTACTCAGACAGGTCTGGGGTCACAATTCATGTCATCTATATAACCCAAACACCTCATACCATAAATGTAGCTTAAAATAGTTTTGGCTTGACAATAGTCCCTGTTGATTAGTAGAAGTAAGTGCAACTGTCCTCTGGGAGAATTCACTTTAAATCCAGGTCTCAAAGAATCTCCAGAGAGAAAGTTTCTATGAATGTGGCTCACAAATAAATCTCCTAACACACACAAGGAAAAATATGAAAGACAGGTTAAGACATTTGGAGGATATAATGAGAAAGACCAATGTGCATCTAATGGGAATAAGAGAGAAACAATATCGAATAGATAATGGTGAATCTTCCAAAATTAGTGGAATATATAAATCCTCAGATTCAGGTTACATTTAGTTAGCATCTATCTACTAAACATAGTAGGCTAATGCCAACTCTTCATTTTCCCTCATCAGAATCATGGATTGACCACAATCAGGGTACTAAGTCATGTAATCCTCAAAAGGAACAAAAAAAATGATGGGTGCAATTGCTTGAATACACTTCAGGGTTTGTTTTCAGAATACCAGATCTGAAATTATGTAGAGTCAGCCTAGACCATTCCTTCAGTCTGAATGTATATCTGGTAGGTGAGCTTTGTTAATTCTGACTCTTAGCTGGGACATTCTGCAAACTCCAGAAGCAGATCCAGAGATAAAAATATGCATTTTGGTGCAGTATTACTTGTAAAAACATGCATTTAAGGGCCAGGTTCACCTAAGTTCAAATTCTGACCCTGCTACTATGCCTCAGCCCTACCTATAAAATAGTGGGGGAAGGTCTGAGAATTGAATGATTGAGATAACATAAAATACCAGCCAGATTATTGTATAGAATAAAATAATTATTCCCATTTCATTCCCCATCCCTCTTTTTAGGTCATGACTTCTAGACCTTTGCGCAAGACTGAGGCCAGATCCAACTTGTTTTTAAATAAGTTGTCTACTCTTGACAAAATGGTCATTTTGGTTGTCAAACTTTGTTAGAAAATTTGAAAAATTAAAATGACGTCTACTATTTCTCAACTTCAAGATGTATATGGTCAAACCATAATTGGATATAAGAATTGGATATTGACCAACTAGAACAGCCAGCCAAGGTAGACAGAGCAACTAAAGTAGATAAAAAGGTCTGACATGGCTAGCTAGATTTCAAGTCTCTAATTCAACACTAGCCAGGGAATATAGGAAGACTGTGGTCAAGGCAGGCTGAAGAAAGCTGGTTTTCAGAAGTTTAGCCTTCAAAGATGAGATACATAGGCAAAAGTCATAAACAAGAAACTTAATGATTTAGTTATTGAGAAGCTAGGCAATGACTATTGGGGGCCCAATCCCCAAATGATCTGGTCACTCGTGTCAGGTATAGAATACTAGAGCTACAAGTCAGAGCTCAAATCAAGGGTCTAAATGACAGGGATGAAAAGCTCAACCCAGAAGGAATAAGCCATATCATTGTTAACCCATTACATAGCACAATGCCTAGAACATAGTAAGTCCTTAATAAACATCTATTGAATGAATGAATGATAGATAGGTAGATAGATAGATAGGCAGATAGACAGATAGATAGAGCAATCACAGTGAAGCCAGATAATACTGGAAGGGTGCTAGCAAGATTAACATTGAAACTAATCCCTAATTCTAAAGGCAAGCAGGTTCACTCAATGGTAAAAGACTACAGAAGCAGAGGATCAGACAATTCCCTAACATCACATGATTCTGGAGGATTATTTTGCAAATGGGGTTGAATTTTGAGTGTAGTGTATGTATAGTGTATGTGAAGCAAGATACTTCTTTCATATTTTAAATGTATGGTAGGTTATTTTTTCTGAATTCACTATTTTTCTCTTCTTTTACATTACACCTTAATGTTCACTCCAGTGCTACATTTATTCCCAAGTGCATTCAAGGACTTCAGAAAGCAAACATCACCTATTGATATTTGTACATTTGTTTGACCATGACCTACCTAGATCCATGGCGCTTACCTGGCAGAGGGACGATAGGGATATTTACCCCTGTAGTTTTTATTGCTTTATAACATATCACAAAGTTAGTGGCTTTAAAAATACTGCTTTCTTAGCTCACAGTTCTTAAATTAGAAGTCTGAATATAGAGCTGGGCTCTGCTCAGGGTTTCACAAGGCTGAAATAAAGGTGCTGGCCAGGCTGCATTCTCATGTGGAGCTAAGGGTCCTTTTTCCAGTTCATTTGGGTTTTTGGCAGAATTCAGTTCCCTGCGGGGATAGGACAGAGGCTTCTATTTCCTTACTATCAGCAGGGAGCTATTCTCAGTTCCTAGAGGCTATATTCCACACCTAATAGTAGACGTTAGCTTTCTTTTAAGCAAGCCAGAGTGCATTCCTCTTCCCCAGCACCCAGAGAAAAGTGTGCTTTAAAGGGCCCAGGTGATTAGGTCAGATCCACCAGATAACCTATCTTAAAGTCAATTGAGTGGGGACTTTAATTACAATTGCAAAATCCCTTCACAGCAGCACTTGGATTAGCTGTTGAATAACTAGGAGAAAGTGAGCTAGGATATCTTCGGATCTATTTGAAAGTTCTGCCTCCAACAGCCCCCAATGTTGAGATATGCCCATTTAAAAAATACTATTAAAAATGAAGAGAAAAAGAGAAATAACCATTGCTTCAGCTTTTTTGTTGTACTATTCAGATACTTCACCCATTAACATGGCTCATTTGCTACAAGCTAGTAAAACTAGAGCAAACTGTAGGGAGATAGAAGAAAAATAAAATAAAAAAACTGTGACTTTAGGCTTAAAGAGAATCTAAGTTTGCCATCTTGAAGCTGCCTTTTGGGATATTGATTTTAAGCCTCTTACTGAGAAACAAAAGACACAGAATGAAACTTTAGCCCTCCCCCTTTCCTGCCCAAGAGGTTTAGATAGCAAAATCTGCTTCAGAAAGGGAGTTTTAGGATACTTCCTTAGCCTAATTTGAATTAAGCATGGTATTA
Organism: Murina feae; assembly: GCA_004026665.1. Taxonomy (NCBI): domain Eukaryota; kingdom Metazoa; phylum Chordata; class Mammalia; order Chiroptera; family Vespertilionidae; genus Murina; species Murina feae. The sequence goes on along the minus strand of PVJC01039379.1, from coordinate 10,576 downwards.
TAGGAAGGCTCCAGGCAGGGCCCTGTTAGGTAGATACCCATTGTGTCCCTTTGTTTCAGAGTTGCCAAGCAAGAATTTGCCTGCTTTGTTTAGTTCTTTCTCAACTACCTGTAAATCACCCATTCTCACTTTTGAAATCTTAGTCCCCATCCTCTCTCCTTTTTTTTTTTTTTGTCCAAAATGTCACATATACCCAGTGTTGCCTCACTGCCTTTGGAATTTTCATGCATATGTGAATTCACATGCTCATGTATTAAAATTTTATTTTCTCCTGTTAATCTATCTCTGTTAATTTGATTATTAGCCCAGCTAGAAAAATTTAGAAGGTGAGAGGAAGAGTATTCTTTTCTTTCTTTTTCTTTTTTTTTTAGCCCCCCACAGGCTCAAATACTGACCAATAAATAAATGCCACCTGTGAAACTTTGGGCACGTAACTTAACTCTTCTAAACCTCAGTTTCCCTCCCTATAAAATGTGGATAATAGTATTATTTTCCCTCATGTAGTGTATGGAGTAAGTGAAATAATATATGAAAAGTACTTAATACAGTGTCCAGCTCTAATTTAATGATAGCCATTATTTTATTATCATTAAGTGACATAAGAAATGTGAAACTATCTCAGAAAGTATCTAATCTATTAAAAGAGTAATATGTGCCTGACTGGTTTGGCTCAGTGGATAGAGTGTCAGCCTGAGGACTGAAAGGTCACAGGTTCGATTCCGGCCAAGGGCATGTACCTTGGTTGCGGGCATATCCCCAGTGGGAGGTGTGCAGGAGGCAGCTGATCAATGTTTCTCTCTCATTGATGTTTCTAGCTCTCTATCCCTCTCCCTTCCTCTCTGTAAAAAATCAATAAAATATATATTTTAAAAAAGAGTAATATGCAAATTAATCCTCACTTCATTACACCCACAGCCACGCCCACCAGCCAATCAGGAGCAAATATGCAAATTAACTCAACTAAGATGGCAGCGGACATGGAACTGGAGTTGCCCCGGGCAATGGAGGAGGCCAGGGCACTGCAGGCCCTGAGCTCTACTCAAGGCTACAAAGTTTCGATTATAGAAGATAAACAAATCCCAGATACCTGCCGGGATGGGACCTTGGGTTGCCAGGGGCAACCCAGGCTTCCAGTCGGGGGGGGGGGTGTGACACCAAGGCAACAAAGTTTCAATTAAAGATGTTAAATAAATCCCATATACCTGCTTCCAGCAAGGCACCCCAGTAGGGACCTGAACCCTGAAGGGGCTGTGGACAGCCTGAAATGGCCATCAGCCCCTCACACAGGTTGGCCGGGCACGCCAGCAGGTGAACATCCCCCAAGGGGTCCCAGACTGTGAGAGGGCACGCTGAGGGAACCCCCGAGTGCACAAATTTTTGTGCACCAGGCGTCTAGTCTAATCTAATAAAAGAGTAATATGCAAATTAATCCTCACACCCACAAGCCACACCCACCAACAAATCAGGAGCAAACATGCAAATTAACTCAACTAAGATGGTGGCAGTCACTGAGCTGGAGTTGCCCCAGGCAATGGAGGAAGCCAGGGCCCTGTCGGCCCTGAGCTCTACTCAAGGCTACAAAGTTTCAATTATAGAAGATAAACCACAGATACCTGCAAGGCTGGGACCTTGGGTTGCCGCAACCCAGGCTTCGAGCACAGGACCAAGGCAACAAAGTTTCAATTATAGAAGATAAATAAACCCTAGAAACCTGCTTCCAGCCAGCCTCGCTGGGACCTTGGGTCAATGGGAGCTGTGGGCAGCCTGCAAACGGCCCTCAGCCCCTCACCCAGGCTGGCCACACCCCCATGGGGTGAGGGTCCCCACTGGGGGGCTTGGCCAGCCTGCAAACAGCCATCAGTCCCTCACCCAGGCTGGCAAAGCACGCCAGCAAGTGGACATCCCCCAAGGGATCCCAATTGCAAGAGGGCACAGGCAGGGCTGAGGGACCCCCTCGCCCCCCAAGTGCACAAATTTTTGTGCACCGGGCCCCTAGTGGTTATATAATGTAATATGTCACTAACTACACATAGAGAACATACCATTAGACAGATTCCCTATACATAGGTCACATGTTAAGTATGTACGCATTTGTCATATACATACATATATATAATTTCTTTTCATCTTTATTGTTGAGAGTATTACAGATGTTGCCCTTCCCCCCCCCCATTACCCTCTTTTACTCAGTTCCTACCCCACCCCAGGCCTTCACCATTCTACTGTCTGTGTCCATAGGTAAGATTGTTGTAATGTCTTCCCACCCCACCCTCCCCACTTCCCTCTGAGATTCATCAGTCTGTTCCATTCTTCCATGTCTCTGATTCCATTTTATTCACTGTTTAGTTTATTTTGCTCATTAGATTTCTTGTTCATTTATTTTGATTTTTAGATTCGATCGTTGATATGTATTTGTTGCTATTTTCTTTTGCATATTTCTTCTTCACCTCTTCCTCCTCCTCCTCCTTTCTTTTCCTCTTCTTCCTCCTCTTTCTCATCTTATATAATACCCTCCAACATCCATACTAATAAAAGGGTAATATGCTAATTAGACCAGACATCTTCCGGATGACCTTCCAGAAAAAGCCACAGTGGCAGGGCCAAGGCAGAGGTGGTTAGGGACAATAAGTCGGGCATGGGAGAGAAGTTAGGAGCGATCAGGCCAGCAAGGGAAAGCAGTTAAGGGGCGATCAGGCCGGCAGGGGAGAGCAGTTAGCGGGTGATCAGGCCGGCAGGGGAGAGAAGTTAGGGAGTGATCAGGCCAGCAGGGGAGAGCAGTTAAAGGGTGATCGGGCTAGCAGGGGAGAGCAGTTAGGGGGCGATCAGGTCAGCAGGGGAGGGCAGTTAGGGGGCGATCAGGCCGGCAGGGGAGAGAAGTTAGGGAGCAATCAGGCTGACAGAGGAGAACAGTTAGGGGGCAATCAGGCCAGCAGGGGACAGCAGTTATGGAGCGATCAGGCCAGCAGGGGAGAGAAGTTAGGGAGTGATCAGGCCAGCAGGGGAGAGCAGTTAGGGAGCGATCAGGCCGGCAGGGGAGAGCAGTTAGGGGGCGATCAGGCCAACAGGGAAGAGCAGTTAGGGGGGGGTTCAGGCTGGCAGGGGAGTAGTTAGGGGTGATCTGGCAGGCCAGCAGAGGCAATTAGGTGCAATCAGGCAGGCAGGGGAGCAGTTAGGGGCATCAAGCAGGCAGGCAGGTGAGTGGTTAGGAGCTAGAGGTCCCAGATTGTGAGAGGGATGTCTGACTGCTGGTTTAGGCCTGATCCCTGAACTGGTAGTTGGACATCCTCCGAGTGGTCCCGGATTGGAGAGGGAGTGGGCCGGGCTGAAGGACCTCTTCCCTTCCCACCCCCCATGCACAAATTTCATGCACCGGGCCTCTAGTTTCACATAATATTGGTTTGTTGGTGATGAACTCCTTTAGCTTTTTCTAGTTTGTGAAGCTCTTTATCTGACTTTCAATTCTAAATGAGACCTTTGCTGGGTAGAGTCATCTTGGTTGTAGGTCCTTACTAGTCATCACTTTGAATATTTCTTGCCACTCCCTTCTGGCCTATAAAGTTTCTGTTTGAAAATTAGCTGATAGTTGTATGGGCACTCCCTTGTAGGTTACTAACTGCTTTTCTCTTGCTGCTTTTAAGATTATATCTTTGTCTTTAACTCTTGGCATTCTAATTATGATGTATCTTGGTTTGGGCCTCTTTGGGCTCCTCTTATTTGGAACTCTGCACTTCCTGGACTTGTAAGTCTTTCACCAGGTAGGGGAAGTTTTCTGTCATTTCTTCAAATAGGTTTACAATATCTTGCTCTCTCTCTTCTTCTTCTGGCACCTCCATAATGCAAATGTTGGTATACTTGAAGTTGTCCCAGATGCTCCCTATACTTTTTTTCATATTTTTTATTCTTTTTTTCCTCTTCTGATTGGGTGTTTTTTGCTTCCTCATATTCTAGATCATTGATTTAATTCTTGGAATCCTCTACTGTTGAATCCCTGCAAATTGTTCTTTATTTCAGTTAGTGTATCCTTCATTTCTAACTGGTCCTTTTTCATGTCCTTGACTTTCTCACTAAGATCCTTGAAAGTCTCATGAAGATCCTTGAGTAACCTTATAACCATGGTTTTGAATTTTGTATCCAATAGTTTGCTTGCTTCCATTTCTTTCATTTGTTATGTTTCTTTGTCTCATTTTGGCTGTTTCCCTGTGTTTAGTTCTATGTATTAGGTAGAGCTACTATGTCTTCTGGAATTGGTAGAATGGCCTTGTGTAGTAAGTGTCCTGTAGGGCCCAGTGGCTCAGCCTCCCCAGTACCTGAGCTGGGCACTCTAGTTGTACCTGTGTGGGCTATGTGCACAGTTTTGTAGTTGAGCCTTGAATGTTGTTGGTGTCTCTTGGAGGAGTCGACCTGCAGGTCAATTGGCTGGGAGGACCAGCTATGACTACAGTGGGAGAGCTGCTGTGCAGGATTCTAGGCCCAGTTGTGAAACAAGGCAGACTGGTGCTAGTGCCAGGTTTTGGACCTTTTGTTGCTAGGTTTGGGGCACGCTGTCACCAGTTACAGCTTGTTTGAGAGACTTTAGTGAAGCCTGAACCAGGACAGGCCATTCATTTGGAAAAGCTGCTGCATACCACTTGGGTGGGGCTGAAAATTGGATGGGGCAAGGTCTCAGGGAATCACTAGGACAGAACAAAGTGTGTGGGCCACTCTGATATGGCTACCAGTCAGCCCTGCAACAGAGGAGGTCCCAGCACAGGAACAATGACTCTTGTGAGCACCTATCTGGGAGAAAGCTGTCCCTTGGTTCCTGCCTTAATGCCAGACAGTCCAGTTCCTCCCCATATGTGTCTGGGTCCCCAAGAGCCGCCTGGTGTTGGAACTCAGAGGTATTGAGTCTGTGTAAGTTCATGCACCAGCCCTTTAAAAGGAATAGCTGGGTCTCCAGCAGCCTCTGTGTTTCAGCCACAATCCCTGCTGAAGTCCCATAGTTATAGGGACTTCTCTTTCCAGCTCTGGGAGCCTGGAATGGTATTCTGGTGGGCTGAGACCCATTTCTCTTCTCCAGTGGCCTCCACAAAGATAACCCTCCCCATTAAAAATCTGACACATGTGGGTGTTGTACCCGCCCGCTTAGCTTGGACTGCCCTCCTACCAGTCTCATTGTGCTTTCTTCTTCACTTCTCTAGTTGTAGGACTTTCCTTCAGCCAGCTTTCAGGTGGTTCTGAATGATGGCTGCTCTGTATTTTAGTTGTAATTTTGATGTGGTTGTGGGAGGTGAGTACAGGCATTTACCTATGCCGCCATCTTGGTTCTTGCCAAATACATAATGTACCACCTTAATTGTGCACTTGAAATTATCATTTATCTTTGTCTCTGAACACATTCAATGTAAACACATCAGTATATATTCCCAAAATAAAAAAAAAAACAAAAACAAAAAGAGGACTGATAAAACTCCTGAAATAGATTTAAAGTTTTATATGGTCTTAGTAGCCAGAATTATAACCAGCGGATAGAAATTAAGATTTGGGCTAACTACAATGAATAAATTTAATATTTATTAAAAAATGGACTGGGTAGATGGTAAGCTCCATGTCTCTGAGTGACCACTTAGGAAAGTTTGTAAAAGAAATTCACACATAAGAGAGAGGCTGGGACTAGTGACCATTTTTTGTTTTACTACAAAATATATTTTCTTTTTAATGTAACTTGTTAAATGGGTAGATACAATAACTTTGGCAAAATTGATTACCAGAACAAAATAATGTTGTCCAAACTGAATAATTTGCTGCTGATCTGAGGCTTGCCTTCTTTTACACTTAAGTAGAATTTACACTGCTTCCACAAACAGCAGATATCAATATTTAAAGGAATTACTAGTGATCCATTCAATAAAGCAATCATCTTGGCAGCAAACTTTTACTGAAATCTTACATAACTCAGGTTTTATAAAAAGCTAACCTAATTGAAAAATGAGTTCTCCCTCTAAAGCCTTAAGTACCCAATGCTTCAAACAGTTTAAAGTAACTGGGAAAATACAAAAATCAACCAATGAATAGATAAAGTGGAACAACAAATCAATGTTTCTCTTTTGCTTCCTCTCTCTCTAAAATCAATCAATAAATAAAAAAAGAGGAGAGACTACTGATATATCTTGTACCCTAGATTCAGCATTAGACTATATAGTCAAGGCAAAATATGCTCTCCTAAAAATCACTGCACTATGGAAAGTTGTTCAATAAAACCCACTGGGCCCTAGCCAGTTTGGCTCAGTGGATAGAGCACTGGCCTGTGGACCAAAGGGTCCCGGGTTTGATTCTAGTTAAGTGCGTACCTCGGTTGCAGACTCCTCTCTGGCCTGGGCCCTCATGGGGCTCATGCAGGAGGCAACCAATCAATGTGTTTCTCTCACATCAATGTTTATCTCTGTCTTTCTCTCTCTCTTCCTCTCTAAAAAAATCTCTCTAAAAACCAATGGAAAAATATCATCAGATCAGGATTAAAAAATAAAAATAAATAAAAATAAAACTCACTGTGTTTATGGGGGAAATGGGACTAATAGTACATCTAAAAACATTGTGACACACACACAAAGATACAAACCTAATAAAAATGGTAGCAGAATCTTACACGTTAAATGGTTAAGTATATAAAGATTACAATAGATACAGCACTCTATTTGGGAAAAAAACCCTGAAAGTTGCTTGTAGAAATGGGTATCACAGTGGGTTATGCTTGTGAGTTATTGCAAAGTGATGGAAGAAAGGTTACCTGAAATCAGAGGGAAAGAACTGAGGTAGCTAGTATATGTTTGAGGTATAGACGTGGGGAGGAGCATGTGTATTTTGTGTATTCCTAAATGACTTAATTCAGCTGGGTGTAATTTTCTGCTTTCACCTAGTGTTCCTGTCTAACAAAATTGCACATAAACGAATGTAAAATTTACCTCATTCTCAAATTGTTCTCTAATATATTAATCACAAAAGGAACAGGCAAATTTGTATCAGTGTGTAGTATTTGATTATGCAACTGAATAAATTCCCTTTTTAAGTGTTTAAGATAATTACAGTTGGTTTTCTTCCAGAGTCCTGTAATATATGGCTTCTTAATATTCCATCACATAACAGTGACACATTTTAAATTCCAGCGTGGCCTTTCTGTGTCTCTTAACACATATGTAGACTATCTTTCTCCAACTTTCAGTTCTTGTAAACTGAAATTAAAATTTCATTTCAATATTAACATAAACCAAACCATCATTAAGAAGGTGAGGTTCATTTGAAAATGATATGAAGATTCCACAGCCAAACAGAAATGATTTACTATCATAATCTGTAATATAGCTGACCTTTCAAATGGTTTTGATGGTTGATGATTATAGACATTTTTCTGGGCCCTGGCAAATTTTGGCCAGTTTCAAAATGATTTTTTCATGAGTTATGACACTTCAAAATCCATAAAGACTCTCACAGAGATTTCAATATTAAATCTTTTCATGTCAATATTGTATCTCAGATCACCTAACCCCATACATTAAAAGCCCACATGCATTACAGTGTTGTCAGTGATGTTCTGAGTGATTACCCATGCATTGGAGCAAAACTGGCCGCAAGGATACTGCCAGTTTGTATTCTTGCCAATAGGAGAGAGCAAACACACCACAAAGTTGTTCCATACTCCAGCTTTTGGAACTCCTAAGGAGATTTTATGCTATATAGATAAAGAAGTATAAAAAGTTTCCTCAAACGCACCTTAGTCTTAGACCTGTGTAGTTTTTTAAACCATTGTGAACAAGCCAGATAGGAAAAGGCATTATCCTCATTTTTATCAGTAAGTATGATTCTGTTTTGAAACTGATTCAAATAATGAATACTTTTGGTTCTGGGGTACCCTAGAAAATAAAATCCTATGGATCAAGTGTTGGCAACATTTTTCTATACAGAGCTAGAGAGAAATTATTTTAGACTTTGTGGGACACACATAAACAAACAGGCCTTGCTGTGTTCCAATAAAACTTTATAAAAACAGACAGCAGGAAAGATTTGTCCAGTGTACCATAATTTGCCAACCCCTTCTTTGGATCAATAGTTTTCACTTCCTTTTTTATTAATGAAGCCCTGGAAGTAGTCTATGGAAGCTTAGAGATGGCCAAGCAGGCAGTGATCTGAACTATCGCTGCTTCAACTACAGAAGTTTTTATTTTTATGACATATGGACTTTTGCATGAAATAGGTTTGACTAAAGGGTTTGATTTCTGAAACAGAAAAGTTTCAAAACCACTGCCTTGGACTAAATCTAAAACCTGCTGCTTTAAACACTCAAGAACAGATTTCACAAGCAAAACAAACATATCTTTTCACACCTTTAAAAAAGATGATAACCATATGCTATTATCCACTGTTACCCCAATAAATTTTATTTTTTTAAAAAAGGATGATAGGTGGTACGTTATAGGTTTTAATGTTCCCAGAAAAATTCACTTCCTCATACCACTGAAAAAACATTTAATAAACAATTTCAATAGCTCTAAATATATTATCAGCTTATTATTTCTATTTTATTTTGACTTTTTTCTAAGTATAATGTTTAAGGTACCTTAAGAGGTCCAAGAGAGGTGTGATGGTATAGTGAAAAAAGCACCAAATTAGGACTCCATGTTTCTCTTCATTCCCAGATTACGAGCTTGAGACAAGAATTGTCTTCTTCATTGTTGAATTGTCCTCAGTACCTAGAACAGTACATGATAACAAACTTTAAAGTTTAAAGCAAATATAAATTTACTATTAGATAACTAGGAAGATAATAAATTCAGGTAGGTTATTTACTTATATCTCTCCATAATTCAGAAGAAAAAAATCATATTTTCTAGTGAACAACAAAATAATAAGTTAATACTTTAAGATACATTTTTGTACCTGGAAAATTAACATGTTTAAAACACTAACAATTATTGGATTGTGACCAAAGTCATTTCGTTACAATGGGTTAGAAATCCCTGTCCTACAATTCTGAACTACAAAAAGCTCTGGAAACCAAAAATTTTTATTTTATTTTTTTAGTAACTTATTTGATAGTCAAATTGATCTAACCTACACTTATTTGGCAGTATCTGACCTAAACTGAATGAGGCTATTTACTGATACTTATTTACCTAGTATGAATAATTGTATGGTTTGCTAAAAGAAATATCACCATATTTAAATACGCAGTGTTTTCCCTGAACTCCCCGGGGTGTTACAGTACACAGTACCTGGCATTTGGTTTTACACAACTCTGCCAAACAATGCCAGATCTTTTCCTGGTTGCTTTACAATGAGGAACCTACAGCCCTATTTCGGCCGTTCTGTGGCCATGCCCTTGTCCCAAGCCAATCTTTTCTGCAGTCATCCTTAGCAATACTTGAGGCTGCCCATATAGCTCAGAGAGCTCTCCTGCCATGCCAGTGGGAAAAATAAAAATAAACGTATTTTACAATCATATAGAAAGTTAATGTAATCACTTTGATTGTCAATGATCTGTTGTTTAAGAAAGAATATATTAAATATCACATGCTCTCGCTCATCTGTGGATTATAATGAACAACATAAACCAATGAACAAAAACTGATGTAGAGACAGAGAAGCATCGATTAGATGCTCAAAACTCAGAGGGAAGGTAGGGGAGGGTGGGGGTGAGGGGGAGAGATCAACCAAAGGACTTGTATGCATGCATATAAGCATAAGCGATGGATGTGGACAACAGGGGGTGAGGGTGAGGGCAGGAGTGGGAGTATGATAGGACATTGGGGGGATAAGGACACATTTGTAATACCTTAATACAGAAAAAAAATAAAGAGAAAGAAAGAACATATTAGTTTTTTACAAAGCACTTGTTTTCATCACTTGTTAATGGGCAGTTGAGAATCAGAATGTAGTTACCGACTCTTAGCTTTGCAAGGGTATCTCCTCAGTATATAGCATTTACCATTTGACTGATGCACACCTTGGACAGTATATAAGAATTTCCTTCACATTAGGTGTGGGCAGCAACAGATATTTATAGAGAAAAAAATAACCAGAGGCCATCACTGGCTCAGCTCCAACAAGAAATCCATTATTACTCCATGGAACTGGTACACTCTCCACATTTCTCGTGGACCCCACCCTGTGGTCCATAGGACCATACCTAAGGATCTCAATTAGAGATATTGTAAGTAAACAGGGCACACTATTCTAGTAACGCTAGAGGTGGTGGACCTGCCTATGCCCTAGGGTGGGCTATTCAGGTTTGGATAAATTAAGCCTATGTAAATGCAAACCACAATGCCAACGTTTCCCTAGAGCATTTCCTCTTAAGAAAAAAAAAAGCAGACTGAAAATCACCCCTCCGAAAATGCCTCACTCAGGAACTGTAGAGTTAGTGGCTAAAAGGTTCTCCGGACCACCACCTACGTCGGGGCGCGCTCCCTCGGAGCCGGGGTACCACGCCGCTCCTGCGCAGGTTCTAGACTCCTCCCTTTGGAGCTCTGCCCCACTCTGCTAGGCTACTTCCGGCCCTCACTGAACGCCCTCAACGCGCTTGCGCCGTTTTGATAGGCTTCTG
>PVJC01039378.1:0-16293 GCA_004026665.1 Murina feae | reverse complement strand
TGCAGGCCAGGGTACCCCCCAACTGTCCTCCCCTGCAGGCCTGGGTCTCTCCCAACTGCCCTCCTTTGCAGGCCTGGGTCCCTCCCAACTGCCCTCCCTTTGCTGGCCATCTTGTGGTGGACATATTTGACCACATGGGGGAAGCCATCTTGTGATGGCCAATTTGCATATTACTCTTTTATTAGATTGGATATATCCTATAATAAGGAACGGAACCACAGGCACAATTTTCCTATTAGGAGAGATCCCAATGTAAAATATAATAAAAATGTCACTAAATACTGGGGACTTATCATAGAGAAAATTTGTAAAAAGGGCCACTAAGGAGTGTTAATTTGTTGGGAGGCTAAACTATATCCACCTCTATTAGAACCACTTTTCTGGGGTTTCCCATCATCCATTTGTTTCTTATACCTGCCCCATACAATTACATAATGTAACATCAAAGTTATCTTCAAGATGACTCAAGGGACCTTGAGTGTATATATCCAACACTCATCCTCTAAATACCCAAGAAAATATCATAAAATTGGGGGAGGGGTAATCACCAATGCTACATTCTAGGAAAGGATAAAATTACCAATATGTCGGGGGGACATTAATTGAAATGAACAAATGTGTATAGCAGTCAACCAAACCATTAGACCAGCGTTTGCAAACTTGAGCTTTTACCAGAATCACCTGGAACAGATTGCTGGGCCCACCCCCAGGGTTTCTGATCCCATAGTTCTGAAGTGGGACCTGGGAACGTTCATTTGCAAAAAGGTCTAGGTGTGCTGACAATGAAGTTGATTCTGTACTTTGAGAATCACATCCAACATGGGGAGTGAGGCTGGGGAACACTTGGGGGAAATGCCCAGATAGCATAAGTGCCACCACAGAACTTATTTCTAGCTGACACTGAGCCCAGAAGCCATGCTGGGCATCACCACGAGCATTCCACCATTAGCTGTGCCATTGACACTGATATAACGTCACTGACCAAAGAGCCACCAATCGTATTGGCTCAGGAAAAGTAGTAGATTTAGTTACTAGAAAGAGAATGTCTGCCCTTTCCAGCCTAAAAGGAATATGGATAATTTATTGAAGTCTTGTGCAGAGAGAGGAAGACTAAAGTAGGAATTCATGTGACCACTAATTGAGGTGAGCCAAGGACATAGTTGGAGTTTAATCCAAAATAACAAAGGATTCTGATGCCTGGCAGCCCAAACAATGGGCTTGCTCTCCAAAGGAATGAGATTATGATGACAGATGCAAATGAAGATTATAATAGCAGGATCGGATTTGGGAGGATTCTGTGCAGACTCTTTGGATGCAGAAAGTTGACAGAGACTTGGAAAAAAAAAAAAAGCAAGTGGGTTGTGAGGAAAAGCAGCACAGTGACCAGCCATTGTCCTCAGAGCTTCTCGAGCTAAGTTCTGTGAATCGTGTTAATGGGCATGCTTAAAATAAAAATAAATGCAAAATAAAACAAAAAAAATGAAAAAGATCTCATTTCACTTTGGGGGATTTCATTTTCATGACATCACCATAATAAAAGACTTGGAAAAATAGTAAAGAAATTGTAGTCCATTTAAAAATTTCCCGAACATACTTGATCATGGAATTATGAGCCTCATTTTACTTTTTCACCAAACTCATGCAGTTTTGACTGTATTCTGTTAGTTCTGAAACAAAACAAAAAACCTGTGACATTCCTCTGATTTCACATAATTCTAAGAAAACCTGATTTGGTGTAGGGGACACAGGCAGAGAAAAGGCCCTTTTATGATTAAAACATATAATAGCACAAGTTCCACCATAATTCAAATTCTGGGAGCTTGTGTCAGAAGGAGAGTATGCTTCTATCAATAATGAACTGGCATCCTTTCTCAAATTGCTTTCAGGGTTCACTGGGTCTGTGGAAATTAAAGAGGCTGATGGTGACTTAAATACCCAATAAAATGACTAACATCTACATACAGTTTTGCTGTGGAAATGACTGTCTGTTCTCTTAAGAGTATAATTTGTATGGCAACTATAGTTTAGAATATATCTACAGTAACTGACAAAAAAGAAAAGAAAAGCAAAATTAAGGAAGTCCACTCTGTAACTCTTTAGATGAGTTCTTGACTGTAGAACTCATTAATCAGCTGCCTCCTGCATGCCTCCCACTGCGGATCGAGCCTGCAACCCACACATATGTCCTGACCAGAAACTGAACCTGTAACCTTTTGGTTCGTTGGTCAACACTCAACCACTGAGTCACACTGACTGGCTTATATATCTTTTTCCGTGAGGTGTCTGTTAAGGCTTTCTTTTGTTTTGGAAAACAGTCCTTTGCATGTATATTCTCCCAACCTATCCACTATTTATTTCATATATTGTGCCTTTGGTGTTGTATCTAGGAATCATAAAGCAATTTTCATGTATAATGAATTTCATGGGGATGGCAGAGAGAAGTTTTCTTCTCTAGTTTTTGGCAACTGACACTTCTAAGTCTCTTATCTGTGGACAGTCTCTTATCTGTGGATAAGTCTCTTTTCTTCTTCTTGTGGTTAGAAAAGTGTTGCCTTTGTTCATTGCCTGTTGCCCTGTTTCAGCACCTGCAGCACACTGTCTATGTAAAAGTACATATTGGCCAGGAGAATGGCAAATTATTAAGTTGATCTTTACTAAACAGGATCTCTCTTCACACACTTTGCTTTGCCTAATATTTCTAAGATGATGGGTAGGCACCCATGGTTGGTTGAATTAAATAACTCTCCTCATAACTAAGCAAAAAAGAAGTTGCTTGTCTATATGGAGAAAGAGGGAGGATACTGATGTTGGGGTTGATCGGAAAGCTGCTCTAGCCGGATCCCCCTTAGTATGTTCCTTAGTTTGGTGTGGCTGAAGGGTAAGGTGACTGGCCTGAGATAGCTCAGATAATCATAGACAAGGGATTTGCTTATTAACTGGATTCAGGGATGAGGACAGAAGGGATTTCAAGTTTCTAGGGTAGGCCTACTGGTTTTGTAGAAACAGAAAATATAATTAGCTAAATGTTAGAAGTTATATTTCAGGAGAACAACCCCTGTCTTCAAGGCATGTTCACTTGGATAAGGAAAAAACACAACTCCAGAAATAAACTCAAGGCTGTGAGAGTGTTTGCAGAGGGTCTGTGTAAACGTGTATTAGAGTGAAGATGGTATCCCATGAGTGGTCCTGTGGAAGGGATTTCATTTGAAAGACATAAAGAATAGGAAGCCCTTTATTTCTCTAAAACCCAGGCAGGCCCAAGGCTTCTGAGAGGAACCTTCAAGAGGGGAACTACAAAGGTAGCTGCCTGTGAAAAGTCAATTTTTGGTGGGGAGCTGTGTTTGAGAAGTTTAATTCAAACAGGGAGAGGAAAAAAATAATGAAGATTAGTGTATAATGATAGATTAAAGTCATAATGCAGAAAGCCTTCAATAGCACAATGAAGATATTAAACTTAATAATGTTGGTAATAAAGAGGTTTGAACTTTGAGAATGTAATTGGACCGAAGATGTGGATTTTGGAAACCATGACAGCAGCGACTGAGAACCATCCTCCTGGAAATGAGAATTTAAGGTATGGGAAAGGGTGTGATTGCATAGAGAACATACAAATATTGTGTGTGTGTGCATGTGTGTGTGTCTAAGATATGTATTCTTAAGGTAATTTAAACTAGACAAGATTTAAGGCAGATACGTAAGACGTGTAGGCAAAGAAGCAACACTGCTTATTTTCAGGCAAGGTTAATAACATCACCAAAATCAGAATACGTTTCTAAGGGAGATTTATAAAAGATACATGAGGCTCTTTAAAGCCAAATAAATTTTAAATTGGCCTTAATTTTTAACTAGTTGAGTCGGATTTTTTTTTTAATGTATAATCAAATTCCATACAGTACTTTAGGCCTCTTGAAAGCCCACTTACTTTTAGGCTGGGAGAATAGAGTGGGAGGCAGCATAGTTTAAAGTACTGGAATAGTAATTAAAGAGCTTTCTGGTGATCTTAGGAGTTACTGCACCTTTCAAAGGAGTGCACGCTACCCAAAGCACAAAGAAAATCTACTTTTAGGTGCCAAAAATGCTGAAACATTATATTAGAAAACAATTTACTCCCAATTGCATGTTATTCTTCTTGTTTCCTTTATATTGAATTTATTTGGGTGCCAGTGGTTAACAAAATTACACAGGTCTCAGGAGCACAATTCCACAGCACATCATCTGTACACTGTGTTGTGTGTTCACCACCCCAAGTCAGGTCTCCTTTCGTCATCATTTATGATCCCATCCCCTCCTCCAACTCTCCTCCCCCAAGAAATTACCACACTGTTGTCCATGTCCCTGAGTTTTTTTCCTGTTTTTTTTTTTCTTTTTTGCTCAATCCATCCACCACTACCCACCCAGTCCCCCAACCCCCTTCCCAAACAGCTGTCAGCCTACTCTCCATCTCTGAGTCTGTCTCTATTTTGCTTCTTAAGTTCATTTTGTTCATTTTATTCCACATGAGTGAAATCAGATGATACTTGTCTTTCTCTTGATTTATTTAATTTAGCATAATACTCTCCAGGTCCATCCATGCTATTACAAAGGGTAAGATTTCCTTCTTTTTACAGCAAAATAGCATTCTATTGTATAAATGGACTACTGCTCCTTTTTCATATTATTTACCCATCTTTCTGAATAAAATTTTATAATAAAAAAGAGATCATTTTACTTCTTTCCTTCATAGTTTATCCTCCAGGCTAAATAAAATTCAAAAAACCATATTTTTAAAACAAGAAACAACTATCAGAACACTACAACTTGTCTTTTTTTTTTTAAGAGATAAAAATGGGACAACTTTCTTGAATTGTATTAAATGATTCCCAGTGGCCAGCTGGTGTGTCTCAGTGGTTGAGTGTTGACCTATGACCAGATGGTCATGATCCAATTCCCGGTCAGGGCACGTGCCCAGGATGTCGGCTCAATCCCTAGTGCGGGGCATGCAGGAGACAGCTGATCAGTAATTCTCTCTCATCATTGATGTTTCTATTACTCTCTCCCTTCCTCTCTGATATCAATAAAAATATAAATATTTTTAAAAATGATTCCCAGTGAACAAATGAAAAAACTTAGCGATGGAAGAGGGAGACAGCTCCCTGATAATGGGACATGACCATCACCCCCTGGGCCCTGCTCAGATGGGGCTGGAGCTCGGAGAGGAGGCCCAACGTAGGCATCATGGGGAAAGGCACTGAGATCGAAGTGTATGGATATTAGAATTTACTGAGAGAGCTACTGCCAGACCTGAAATATCCTAAAAAAAAAAAAAAAAGGAGGGGAGGAAGGAGAGAGCAGAAAGAGGCCATGTTGGAGAATCAAAACATGGAGATTTTATCAAGGGCTTACAAATATGTGGCCATGCAGCCAATCTATTTCTCATGTAAGCCTTCAATTTCCTCTCAGCAACAGAGAAAACAAACACAGTCCCCAATCCTGCTGATCGCAAATTAACTCCAAAAGTTTGCTAATTTAGAGACCATTTTCTAACTGCAAACCAATTAATCCCTACAACACTTCTGCAATGAAATGGGAAGCTATGAAGATAACTTTTCCATTTTCTGTATGTGTGTTAAAATACTGCCAGAAAAGAAATAATAACCCAGGGAACTATACTGTGCAGCTCTAAGGGTGCCAAGTTACTCCACTAATGGAAGTGAAGCAGAAAAGGAATAAGCAGTCCTTGAGTTAATCTCAGGCAGGGTATGCACCATTTCAAATAAGTGCACTAAAATGAGACCAGGAAAAGGGTGTCTGTCCTTCCTTAAGAAAGTCACCAGCATCTTAAATTCTCCTCTGCAGCTGCTCTTACTCTACATAAAAATGAGTTTCTACTTGTAATTATTTACTTACTTTTGCCCCGTACATTGAAAACTTTAATTATTCATAAGGTCATCCTTTTCATAAAAGAGCATTCAAAGGAAAGGGAGAAGCAAGTACAAATAAAACACTTCTTGGATTTAAGAGGACAAGACCTTGTCCCAGGTTTTCACTTTCAAAGGTGAAAATTAGGACATCACACTATTTTGGTCCAGGCTATACTCTACAGAGAGAGTATTCATATCATTCTGAGGTCAAAGATACATTCTATTCAAGAAGTGAAATATAAGTAAAGTTTAAGTTAAAAGACAAGCTCCCAGATAAACTACAGTCAGGTGTAGAATAAACTAAAATGCACCGAGGTAGCTTTCTTGGATTTTAAAATACTTAAAAGGTCAATGGCGATAGTCGACAACTGTCTGACCGAACTCACTTCTGAATTATGACCTGTTTTTGTTAAATCTCAAAGGTTTGTCTCTCTTTTGGAAAGAGTACTGTCTCTCTCTTCTCTGGAATCAACTAATCCATGTCAGCCTTTCAAAGGTCTGCACACATCAGCTCTCCATTCCCTACTTAGAACCTTATCATTCAGAACCAGTCTTGATATACAAGAGAAAAGGTGCCAATGGCTCAAAGGGTGGCATTTACATCCCTGGCAAGAACAGACATTACAAGAGCCAAAATTTAAGTAAAAGAATACTTGTCAGTATTGATGCTTTCCTGCCTCATAATATGATACAAACCTAGTATTTTTTAAAGCTTCAGAAAGTCAGCTTTGCTACAACAAAATGTGTGGATTTTTACTACTATAATCCTATCATAATCCCCCCCCCGCCCCCACCAAGCTATGAAATCAGTATGCCCAGGATCACAGTCCATCTACAATTTTTTCAAGTGGCATACTTGTCCTTAGTCTGATGAAGGGTGTTAGTTCCAACACAAATTAGCCCTGATTGATACATTATGCAACATCACTTAGGGATACATGTGGACCCTATAATCATCAGTATGAACCACCATTGAGGACCACTGTGGTGGAAGTCCTCACACTATGCTCTCACTCTGTGCTCATTCAATGTGCCAAAGTGGCCAAAGAATGTAGGGACCCCGTTAATTCAACATTTAGGGAATGTTAGTCTCTTTCCTTTGTGTTAGGTTTTGCTTCTTTGACTTGTGTTGATAATCTATAATAATAAAAGCATAATATGCTAATTAGACCAGACGACCTTCCAGTGAAGCCAGGGGCTGCAAGAGAAGCCCGGGTCCCAGATGCCAGAGGGAAGCTGGTGCCAGCAGCTGGGCGAAGGAAGGCCTACTCTTGCACAATTTTCATGCATTGGGCCTCTAGTGTCCTGATAATCAACTTTCTTCTTCTCTTTAGAAACAGTGAGGGAAAATTTGATATGTATAGTAATTTGCTAGTGGAAATGCCATTAAACCCATTTTCATGAGCAGTTAAGATTTTGAAATCATTCTATTAGAACTTGGAGATACAAAAATTAAAACTAAAAGAAACACACCAAACCCTAAATTATCACATTCTCACTAGCATATATATACTTGTTATAATAAACAACAACATGGAGAATTTGAAAATTCACTTATGGATAAGTTCCTATTACAGTACATACCAGTAATATGTCTTAAGAAGAGAAGTTTACAATGTAGAAACTTCAAGAACATTATGAAGAAAAAAAAAAAAAAAAACAACTAAGACAAAGAGCTATCCTATATAATAAAAGGGTAATATGCAAATTGACCCTAACAGCAGAACCACTGGGAATTGACTGGTCACTATGACACACACTGACCACCAGGGGACAGTTGCTCTGCTCAGCCACAAACCAGGCTGACGGCTGCCAGTACAGCGGTGGTGATGGGAGCCTCTCCTGCTTCCTCAGCAGTGCTAAGGATGTCCAACTGCAGCTTAGGCCTGCTCCCTGCTGGCAAGTGGACATCCCCCGAGGGCCCCCAGACTTCCAGAGGGATGTCTGACTGCCAGCTTAGGCCCAATCGCCTGGGGAGCATGTCTAAGCCAGCAGGTCAACATCTCCTGAGGGGTTCCAGATTGTGATAGGGCACAGGCCGGACTGAGGAACCTAACCCCCTTCCCCACCAAGTGCACACATTTTTGTGCACCGGGCCTCTAGTAAATGTATAATTTATGATAAAACTGAAAGAGAAGATGAATAGTAGTGAGGCATATATAAGCATGGTCTAAGTCAGAGTACCCGTAAGGGCAGTTACTGTAGAAAGTGATTAAAAAATAATAGCAAACCAAAATGTCTTCAGCAAAAACGGGAATTCACCTATGCAATGACAGAGTCCAGCATTAGCTCTCACTTCAGAAATAGCTGGATTTGGATGTGCAGAGGATGCCATCAGGACTCACCCCCTCCCTTTCATCCCTGGGTATGCTTCCTCTTTTCCATTCTACTGCTAGACATACTATTGCAGAAGTTCAAACCTGAATTTTCTTTCAGGTCCTAGTCCTGCAGGACAGAATAGTACCTCTCAATCACTCTAGCTCAGTATTTCTCAAAACTCTTTCATTGTCATTCCTCTAAAAAGACTTTTAAAACATTTTTTCCTAACTGTCCTGCTCCCAGGAAATTATAAAATAGGGTTTGTCAGGTAGTGTTTAACAGGGGGGTTGAGCTTCAGAGAGCCGTATGACCATCGCACTATTAGATTTTCTCATCCCTACCCCCCCGAACCAAATCTTACTGTCTCAGAGGAAATATTCTCCCATTGAGAATATATACTCTAGTTGACATCTGAGTGGCTCTAGAACTGAGTGAATCTAACTCTAAACCAATCATCAAGGCATTTGCTGAGTGGCCAGGCCTGGATCATGGGTGATACTACAGGTGAAGATACAGCCAGGCCTACATAAACAAAACAGGTGTTGGAAGAATTGTACAACAAAGGGAAAGTCATGATACTATGATCAAGAGGAAAGTGATGAAGAGAAAAAGTTAAAAAAGGGAAAAATAACCCAAAGGCCCATCCCATGTAGGTTTTGAAGGTATTTAGGCAAAGGTACCAAGGCCAAGACTGAACTGAAGAAGGGAATCACTAGAGGCAAGCAATCAGGTCATGGTGATAGGTGATACCAGCAAAGAGAGATGATAAAATCAGGGGTCCATGCAAAAGAAAAGGATACAAAGGAAGCAGCACTCACTAAAGGAGAAGCAATAGGATTTTGGTGACCAATTGACTACTGAGAAAGGGAATTAAAAATGCTAAATTTGAACTGAAATTAACCCAGGGAAAATAAAAGCCAAAATATCTTAGCCAATGGGAGGGCGGGAGCAATGACTTTTGATAAAGACAATTCAGGCTGAATGAATGAAGGTTCCAGGGAAATTATGACTTGTTTTCTGGATATTTTCATTGCCTTTAGGAATTTCTAAAAGAGATGGCAATGAGACAGTTGGAAATTCAGGTCTGGCTATTAAGAGAGACTTCCAAGTTAATATTTATATTAAGAAGATACCAATCTATATAGGTGGCATTGCTTGGAAGAAGATGAGATATCAGAAGATAGATTTACATGGCATACAATATTCAAAGACAGAACCATAGGGAAAACACTATCTGGGGAGAGATGGAGCCTAGATGACTCAGAAGAGTGGTGTCAGCAATACCAGAGGACACCAGGGAGAAGAGCAATTTAAAACGAAAGAAGCTGTCTTGCTGACAACATCCAGCACCACAGTCATCTCAGCTAAGACAGGTTTCAAAGGTAGCAAGCCTATCTCAACGTGTCAGACACACAGGATGTGACTAAGCAGTAAACCAAAAATGAAATATTTAAGAAAGAAAAGGTAGATTTCTCCTGACACACACACACACACACACACACACACACACAATAAGTTCAATAATAAAAAAGAAAGGACACTATTGGAACTAGATGCTTGAGCATATTTGTTTGGCTGCTATGAGGCCTAAATTTGAGTCCCATTTTTGATGTTTATTTAGATTCTCTAAGACTCAGTTTGCTCATCTATATTGTATATGGGATTAATAATCATATTTGCCACACAGGATTACCTTAATGATCAAATTGAATAATAAATCTAAAATGTGCCAAAGTTTCACTCAGTACATTGGGTCTATTCAGTATGTTTGGGCTATTATAATTATTTTTAAACTAGAGGCCCATTGCAGGATGATTCCTGCAAGAATAGGGCTTCCTCAGCCTATTCCTGCAAGAATAGGGCTTCCTGAGCCCGAGCGCAGCAGAGAAGGGAGCAAAGCCCACCGAGGCAGGTTTTGCTCCCTTCTCCACTGCCTCAGCTCATTCCCTTCTCTGCCGTTCGCTCCCTTCTGCAGCACTTGCCTTCCTTCTAGGCTGTCTTCAGTCTTTGCTCCCCAGCCTGTGTATGCAAATTAACTGCCACCTTGGCTGGGTTAATTTGCACATCGTCACTCTGATTGGCTGGCGGGCATGGCTTAGGTGTCTCGGAGTGAGGGTTAATTTGCATATTACTCTTTTATTAGATTAGATATGTTTTTATTGATTTTTAGAGAGAGAGGAAGGGAGAGGATTGGAGAAATAGCAACATTGACGAGAGAAACATCATCGATAGGCTGCCTCCTGCATACCCCCTATTGGGGATCTAGCTCACAATCTGGGCATGTGCTTTGACCAGAAATTGAACCAGTGACCTCTTTATTCCTGGGTTAATGCTCAATTGCTGAGCAACACTGACTGGACATAGCTATTATTTTTTTTAACTGCAAGGAAGAATTTTGAGAAAATTAAAATATTGAAAATGTTAACGGTGGCAAATAACTGTAAGATAGCAAGGTACACAAGGAAGCAGACAAAGATTGCACTGTGGGCCCATCCTTATTGCAAGGATGAAATAAGATTCTTTATCAAAGATAAAAGGCAAGATTGAGAAAATGGATGAACATGCAGGGAAATGTGAAGTGCAAAAGAAAACCCTGAAGAGTAGAAACGTTAGAACACCTTGATAAATCAATAAAGCACTGGAGAACTCTGTCTTCAGAGAAGAGAGCTAGGTCACAGGCTTGAGGTACATGGAATATTAATGGGCTAGAGATATGGAGAATAAACTGGGAGATGAGTTAAAGTGGAATATAAGTGTTTCTGATTGAGAGAGGAGCCAAGATGAATTAGCAGTAAGTGAATTGGGGGTCGGACAAACTAGCCACCACCTGACATTTTTCAGTAATATTTTGCAACCACAAGCACAGAAACAGATATAAAGTAGTAATAATTATCCAAGCTTGAGTATCAGCAACACAAGACTAAAAACAAAACAAAAAAAATGATCCCAGGGATATCTCACATTTTTAGTCCAACTGGACTAAACCTTGTAGCAATAGTGAAGAACTGTCTATGAAATGAAGATGTACTATGAAAAAATATAATGATTGGGGAGCTGGAGGTCATGATGAGGATAAAGACAAGTATCATTAGAAATGAGGGACATGAAGTTTGGTAGCTTTAGTCAGAGAGTAAATATTCAAAAGTTAAGCTCTCCAGAGTGCATTTTTTTTTTGCCTTTTTAAATTGAATTTGTTGGGGTGACATTGGTTTAATAAATTAAATAGGTTTCAGACATCTAGCTGTGAGAATCAGTGGGGAGTCTGTCGACCAGAGAGAGATGAAGTCTGCTAGAGACACGGGTGCCCTCTCAGAGGGCCAATGCACAAAATTGCCTTGGCAGCCACTCGCCCTGGGCTCCCTGGAAGGAGGACAGAGCAGTCGCCTGAGGAAAGCCTGGGTTTGGGGACTCTGGGGAGAGAGCTGAAGGGCACGGCCTCCAGGAGCCCTAGCTGAGTCCCTCTCCCACACCACAGATGTCATCATTCTTTGGTGGATCGCTCCTTTTCATAAGGCATCAGCCTAGGGAATGCAATATCCCACCCTCTGGACTCCCAGGATAGAAAGTACTTTTTTATTTTTTATTTTTCTTATCAATGACCAAAGAGGTTACTTTAAATGCCTGCAGTATAGGCTTTTAGAAATTGTTTCATTTCAGAAAATATGCCATGAATTAGCACACAGCAGAAGCTAAATATATAACAGTCATGAAGCTACCTAACATAAATACCATGGAGAATAATAGATGGCAAATAATTTTTAAAGGCATTTGGGTGGGGGTGATGGGGTGGGGTGGGAGGCCAAAACCCAATTTTTAACCTAGTCTTTACTGTATGTAAAGACCTTTACCATGTTATGACATCTATTATCTGGAACATCACTTAATTAAAGTAACATAGTGACATAAATATTACTTAATTCAAAAAGCTCTTTGTCTAGAAAAGTCACAACGAATGACACATAAAATATTATGCAATATTAAAATAGTTTTCCTATGAAAGAGACTTACCAGAAATTCCAAAAGTGGGACAAATTTAATGCACATTACTTTTCATAAAAGAAACACTACAGAAAAACTTTAGGGCAAGCTGTCAGAGGACCACACTGGAAACTAGGAATGATGCTCTTCAAAGGCCAGGAACGAGGGATAGCTCAATGAAATGAATACAGAGATTCACAGCAGCACTTCGCCTCGCACATCTCTGACAATATGATACAAGCCATGGGTCGACTTCACGTAGAACTTGTAATTAAAAGTAAGTGAAAATGTCTGCTCACAATGTCCAGGGTTCCACAGACAGCCTCATGGTTCATGGACTATTTACAGTTTGCGAATCTACAAACATTGACTCACAACCTCCTCTTGTGAAAAGCTATGCTCTCAAGAAGTAGCAGGATGATGTCCTAAGAAAATTCTCTAATTCAGAAGGACAAGGGCAAATTGTGGATCAAAGGCCAAAATAAGCACAAAGCTGATATTCTAAGCAGCATTCCTTGACTTGAATATGAAGGAGCTGGTCTTAAAATTATTTTAATATTTGACAGATTTTTTTAAATGGTAGCATTTTAGCTATGCATTTCCCTTTGAGAAAAACTGTTGCCATCACATAGATTTTAATATGAAACATATATCTTACTGTACATTAGTTCGAGCTATTTTATAATCAGAAATACCTTCAACCCAGGCAGAAGAGACCCCTGCCCTGGCCGCTGTGTTGGTGGACCCTTCATATTACGCAGCACTAGCACACAAATGTTTCAGAGGAACGCAGTGGCCAGGGCAGGGGTCTGTGTGTGCTTCCTATGGGATCGGATGGTCTGTATATCCTTGGCACCCACTCTCCTGACTCACATCAATAAAGATCCCAAGGAAAATGCTTCTATGCATCTCCTAATCTATGTTCTTGAAACTAAAGGTGACTCTACCCTAGCCAGTTTGGCTCAGTAGAGTGTCAGCCTCCAGATTGAAGGGTGCCAAGTTCGATTCTAGTCAAGGGCATATACCTGGTTGCAGGCTCGATATCCAGTGTGGGGTGTGCAGGAGGCATCTGATCAATGATTCTCTCTCATCATTAATGTTTTTGTCTCTCTCTCCCTCTCCCTTCCTCTCTGAAATTGTATATATAAAAGAAACTAAAGGTGGCTCTTTCTAAACGTCATCAAGATTTATGGGTTGTTCTGAAATTAATACCACAGACGAATATTGCTTTACAGCTCAAAGAGGACTTAAATGGGATCCGTACTCCAGTAAAGGAAAAGTCAAATTTATTTATCCAAAAACCTTCCTTTCGGCTGTTAGAAATGCGGTAAGTTCTTGCCTAAGGGATCATTTCCCCAGTACTCTCAGAATACTAGAATACACTACACTGTGAAAGTTTTTGCATGAAAACATTAATAGAATGAAACTAAATTTTAAAAATTGGTTTTAAGATGTTAATTTTCTTTAAAGGATATTATTTTGGTTTTTGATTTTAATAGACTTTCTTTAAAAACTTTTGAAGAAAAGTAACTGCAATAATCTTATGTAAATTAATTTTTCTGCTCTTTAATATTTACAAATTTATGTCTTTTTTTAGGAAAATATATTTTTTATCTAATTTCAATATACTTACTTTTAATTATTTAGAGTATGTCTTTTCCTATAACAAAAAAATGATTACAATAATATAATTAAGCATTTTGTTAAAATTAAAGCAAGAAAAATCAACTTACGGAAAAACATCTATATAATAAAGAGCCAGGGTGGTAATGACCAATTATGATCAAAGGCTTGACCAGACCAGAAGTCAATGCTGGGTTGCTGTGGCGACCTAGCACTGACTGGTGCTGCTGCGGGCACCCTGACCCAATCAGAACCAAATCTTGGTCAACTGTGAGGAGCCAATGGCTGCCTAGGAGGTGGAGCTTTTGATGCTGACTGGCATAGAAACTGACCAATCAAAACCAAATTGGCCGGCAGGGAAGGGCAGTTGGGGGCAAGATCAGCCCGGTAGGGGAGGGCGGTTAGGAGTGATCAGGCAGGAAGGCAGAGAGGTTAGGTGTGATCAGGTAGGCAAGCAGAGGCAGTTAGGGGTGGTCAGGCAGGCAGATGGAGAGGTTAGGGTTGATCAGGCAGGTAGGCAGAGGGGTTAGGGACAATCAGGCAGGTATGTAGGTGAGTGGTTAGGAGCCAGCAGTCCCAGATTGTGAGAGGGGTGTCCGACTGATATCTTAGGCCCACAGGGGATTGGGCCTAATCCGCAGTCGGACATTCCTCGAGGGGCTCCCAATTGGAGTGGGTGCAGGTTGGGCTAAGGGAACCCCCCCATCCATGCATGATTTCATGTACCGGGCCTCTAGTCATTAATAAATGATGGTGTATGGTTTGCTACATTAGCTCCTGGTTTTTATAACGGATTTACAAATTGTACTTTACATCATTACTTAATATCACATTTCCTCCTGTCTGACTTTCTTAATCCAAAACTTCACTTCATCAGGTACCACACAGAGAGATATGACACAGACTTTTGGGGTTCCTATCAATCATCCCAAACCAGGGACCACGGGTTTCTGTGAATCAAGCTCTTCCAAGGATGTATCCATTTCTGGTCCTTGCCCAGAGCTCACGATTAGTTTATGGGAATATGCCTGGCTCAAAACTGAGAAAACATTTCCCATTGTGTCTGATGCTCATAAAGCTTTATAGGGTTCAAGATAGTAGGTAAAAGTTAGAGTGGGGAATGGAGCAGAAATTAGGGAAAATGCTGAGTCATACGTCCCTATATCCTCTGTGGTTTCTGATCACTATCTGATTTCATATAATGATCACACATCTAGTTATAATAGCCATATGGATTTGATACATCAAGAGTATCAATCGGGGAGGAGGAAAAGATAGATGAGTGTAAAATTTGGCCAAGAGATGGTTAAATTTCTTATTTTTAAGGAAGAGAGTATGAAATAGTATTTTATTCTTAGATTTTTAAAAAGGCTAACATAAAAATTCTGCACAACAGTCTCATTTATGATATAGATGTGAAAGCATACAAAAATACATTGAATCTGTTCATTACTAAAAATAATAACAGAAAACCTTTATTATGTATTTATGAGTAAGGCAACGTGCTAAATGATGAGCATGAATCAAACCCCAACTATCTAGAACTAAAATGATGTTTCAGTAAGGTATCCATTTGTGAAATAAATACACAGAATTTAATGACTCCTCTATATACCAAGAATAGGATTTATAATATAATGGAAAGTCATTTACAATAACACAAATAAAACTAGAAATGAATAATAGAACTGGGCACAGTTAGATGAAAAAATATGCAAATTTGCTAAAACAGAATAAAAAAACATAAATGGAAAAACATTTCATGATCCTATGAGGAGTCTCAGTATTCTAAAGATTTCAATACTCCCCAAATTATATATATTCAGTGTGACCCCAGTCAAAATCTCAACATAATTTTTAATGGAATTTGACAAGCTAATTCTAAAGTTCACTTTAAAAAGAAAATATAAAATATAGCAAGAGGTTTTAGAAAGATATGTTTTATTGCCCTGTACACTCCTTGGCCTCTACTCACCCCAAGTGTGATCTCCTCATTCCTGCCTCCCCTTTGACTTATTACCACCATTATCTACACTAGGCATGAGATTGGCAAACTAGTCTTTTTAGAGACAATAAAACAGTGATTAAAAGCAGAGATCCAGGTGCAGGCAAGCTACCAGAGGTTGAATCTGAATTCTGCCACCTACCATCTGTGTGACCTTGTGACCCTGGGAAAGTCACTGACCTTCTCTGTGTGCCTCCATTTCTTCTTCAGTAAAATGGGAATGAGAATTACAACAATAAAAAAGGAATTCTTGCCATCTGCAATAGCATGGATGGAACTGGAGAGCATTATGTTAAGTGAAATAAGCCAGTCAGAGAAAGATAAATACCACATGATCTCACTCATTTGTGGAATGTAGAGAACAACATAGACTGATGAATAGGGACAGATCCAGAGACAGAGAAACAGCGATCAGACTGTCAATCCCCAGAGGGAAAGTAGGGGAGGGTGGGGGTAAGGGGGAGAGAT